>JABWDB010000005.1:0-160000 GCA_019614645.1 Stratiolaelaps scimitus
TCAGTATAACAGATAGGCCTTTTCTTTCTCAAAATGCTTAACGGCCGTTATACTAGATATTCGGCGAGTTTGAAATCTACAAAGCAGTGTTTTCGTCCATGCAATTCGAGCATAACACTACACGTTTATACACTAATCTATTTGGGTGTGCATATATATATATATATATATATATATATATGCACACCCAAATAGATGTTTTTTTTATATATTCCGTTTTTTACACAGCAAAATTTTCCTCTGTCTCGTTGCCTAACGTACTTTGTGGCAGGTAAAACAGGAAGACGGTAGCGAGCGTGTGCTTCTCGTGCCTGTGCTGCCGAACGGAGATCTGTGGAACGAGGCTGGTATTGCCATAGATGGATTATTATTTGACTGCTGACAACAATGGAAATCTCGACCCCCCCCCCCTCTTAGTGACGCATGTCGCTGAAGCAAGACTCCGGTGACGACGGCGTGACCACGCTCACTGTGCTTGTGTGGCTAATTATATATTTTCTTGTAATTAGGACGAAAACTTGGAAGGCGGAACACTCGCCCAGTCACATGGTCCGTCCGTGGCCAAACGGCGGCGACATGAGGCTGAATTTGGAAGAAACGACTATTCTGCTTGTCAACTGATTTCCGTGTTACGGATTTAGATTTTTTATGAAAAATGTATTTACCTTATTAATTGTACGTGTTTGAAATACGAGAATATTTGAGAGCGTTACACATCCGAGCTCTGCGGCGTTTGCTTGTTTGTATATTTAATGATTGTCTACGCAAAATGCACTAACGGCATGTATTAACGGAGGGTGACGACGAAGGCGTCGTGATTATTTTCCAAGCGCGTTGTATTAAATGCTGAACTATTTCATTCTTACCCATGATCATAGGAAAAAAATATCTCTATATATTTGTTTATAGTATAGCACGTTTTAGTAAGAACCTTGACGACCACGGCTATGTTTTATAACAGTGGCCACCATTTGAACTATATAAGAAAACTGTCGGACGTCCTGTAACGCCCGGTTGTGTGGTCAACCCGTTGCTGCGGACTACCCAGGTGGTGAACCGTGTTGGCTATATGCGTGATTCCGTGTGCAATCACTCGTTCGTGGCTGGATGAAAACGACGTAGGTTATTAACAGATTTATGTAGCAGCAGAACCTAATCACTAGACAATGATAATAATAATAATTATTAACTTTTTCCCTGGTACTCAAGAGGATTTCTGAATATTCAAACGATAAACTGACGAAATCCGCGCATCTGATGATGGTTTAAGTCTAATCGAAACGTTGGGACAGATTTTGAGCAATAAAGGCCCGAAGAATTGGAAGCAACGAGGAGCGATGTTCTGTTCTTTTCATTCTGTAGTTTTTCCAATTCACTGAAAAAACTACCATGAGAAGCTCCCTCACGTCCCGTCAGCTCCGGCCCGATCGTCCCTCAATTCTACACTGAATCATTTCGGACCTGGCAAGCGGCAAATGTGAAGCACCGCGTCACCACTTCTTCATCCACGTGAAATCTAGATCTGGATAACTTAACACCCGATATTTATAGAAGCTCATCAAACTATCACTAGTTTCTTTGTTCATTATTCTGTGCATCAGATGCTTTTGCGAACACATCTACTCGATGACAACTCGCTGCTCGCCTCTGCTCGTGTGCAGGGGGCGTGCTGAGAGTTAGGTCGGTTTTGCAGATGGCGATTTGTAGCAAGTGATATCACTCGATAGCTGCAGAGACATCCCCAGCCGCAGACAGGGGTCGACCGGTTTTAATTATAGTAGCTGCAGTCCGATGTGCCTTAGACGCTCAGGAGTAACATTGTGAAATTGTAATTAGTCTTTCGTAATACGATAGGTGTATGTGCTATGCAAGTAATAGATCCTAGCGACGTTCGTATCACATTGGACAATAAATATAAAACGTCATCATTGGGATCAAACTCTGGTCACCAGGCAAGAAATTCCCGATATAGGATGTCTACATTTAGAAAACAAGGCCGATCGGGGCAGAGTGGATTATTTTCATTTATCACAACCGGTGCTACTGAACATATCGCAGAATATGGTGCAGTGGGTTCCTAAAGCTGCGCAATTCTCCGGAAGTTTGGCGGTCTCAAAGGTAACATACCGTGATTTATTTCGACCTCTGTATAAATACATATTTAGATATTTTCGTTCATTTAGAAACAGAAAAAGAGAAGAGAAGTCCAGAGAGTCCGGTGTTGCCATAGAGGACGGCGAACTTTATATAGTTGTTTTGTATTTGACACTCACAGTTGACACTATTCCTCAATTCCTGCCAGTCACAAGCATACGAAAATTGTCCATAGTAAAGATAAGGATTCTTCTAATTTCGCTTGACTCCGAGTCCCGAGACGTACGTCTCCACAGGCCTCTCACGAGTGAAGGTGTCACCAACGAGAACCGGTGGAGGGGAACCGCCCTCCGCCGATGCCCATGGTGGCTGCCACGACGAAGGCCGCGGAAGGATGTCCTCAATCCTATATTGAACCGGCTTGGCCCCGACTCCGGCATTAGCGCTCACCGAACTGTTGCTTGATCCTGCACTGAGACATACGAGAGCTGGGTGCCCGATCCGTATCGAGTTGTATGCCTTGGCACGGGTGAGACTGTTGGTCAGGCGACAGGGGATCGCCAGCCGACCTACTTTCAGTGCCTTCACTGATGCTAGGGGTTTGAGGTCCTGCTTGGCCATTTCGAGCGAATAAAAACATCAAATGACAACGAAAGGGGACAACAAGCCGAGCAATATTAGTTCTCCTGCATGAAAACTGGCAGTGAAATCAGAACATTATCATGATGATCATGTGTGGCGTCTCGCCTTCTGAGGATATGCAATGCTGAAAGTGAGTTTGTTACGATTCGAAACTGACTTCGAAACCTTCCATAGCTCCTAGCTCATAGTTGCTTCAGAATAATAATAATAATAATGCTGGCCAAACTGACCTCCAACGTCGCACGTTCAGTGACTCCGATATCGATGTAGAATAATTCGATATTGTCCTCCGAGTCGAATTTCGTCACTTGCGCCCGCATCGGCATGTTGCCGCCTAGTTGATTAGCCGATACAAGGAGACCCTCAGAGAGGTCCTTCACTGTTAGCCGCTGTTGGTGATGCTCTTCCCAATATGACTCGATCTGGTGATACGAACGAAGTGAACAATGACAGGATACTGTAGGCAAACAAACATCATTGCTTCAGTCAGGCGTAAAGTCGAAACTAGGGAAGAGACGTGGACTCTCGATCGGCCCACTTTCCTATGGAGTTCGGAACATCTCAAGTGATGTCCGTGGGTTTGAAGAAACTTTTCTCCTCTAAAAAAAGAAAGAAAAATAAGTATCAAGAAACGAGTCCACCTCGGTCGCCTGGTGGTGCATTCGTGTGCGCCTTGCAATCGGAGGACAAGACACGTAGGTGCACGGGTTCGACCTCCGGCATTGTACATTTGCATTTCAAGCGGTCCATCTACGAGTTCACTTGGTATCGAGAAAATCATACAACGACTACTCAATATCGATACCAATGTAACACGCTAAATCCTTCCCCGAAAGATCTCTCTTCGGTAGTGTAGTGTAATGAGCAAATCGAGTTTCATATCGAGTTCGCTTCGTAATGTTGTTTTCATAATGCCAGCTCACTTCGGCACCTCAAGACAGGGCACACTTCGCGCATTGGCGCCCGCGGTCACCAATGACTCACGGCGTCGTCAGTTACTATCAAAACGTTTTCATAAGTAAGGTAAAGGTTAAGGTATATTGGTTTATTGAAGGAGCTGCAATTTTACAATGCTTAAGCTCTCTTATATGTCTATTTATATATACATCTATCTATATCTAAGTAACTATTCAATGTACGATAAAGTCAAGTCATCATTATTCAGGGAGAATGCAATTTTTACATCTGTCCACTTGAGCGCTAAATGGAGACCAACTTCAATATGCATGGATGCTGGCAGAACCTCGGAAATGGCTACAAACCTCCTTCGCTGTCCTCTGCATCTCCTTGACGTCCTCGTCCAATAGTATGTAGACGAGTTTATTGCGTCTGTCGATAGAAATGCATATGCCTTGGGTGTAACACCAGAGTGGTGGCACCCGCAACTGGAACGCAGATTTCGGCATGTTCCCTCGAGTTTCGCGTCCAATGACGAACTTCGCCTTCTCTGGCTGAGACAAGGTGTCCTGGCTTCGACGTTGAGCATCGATGGTGTTACGGCCTTTGTGCAGCGTATCGATGACTAATTTGCATTTCGTCTTTCGGCTGACGGTCGGGTCATCGCTTTTCGCGTCTGTCGTCGCTGAGAGTATCTCAATCGATATTGTAACCGGTTGACCCGGACCGGGCTCCGATACGGCCCGGCGCTGGGCTAATTCAGTAGCTGGACGTTCCATGTCAGCCAACAGAACCTATGGTGCTAGATGGATCTATCACAGATGGGGCGACAACAAGCAATTCAGTGAGTGCGATCAACAGAGCACCCTGGATGCATCCTCGTTGACGTTGGGAGTCCAAATGGCCTAGGAGGTCAAGCAAAAAATGAGGCACATATTTTGTATACCTTGCAAAAAATGTGGCACATATTTTGTATACCTTGCAAAAAATGTGGCACATATTTTGTATACCTTGCAAAAAATGTGGCACATATTTTGTATACCTTGCAAAAAATGTGGCACATATTTTGTATACCTTGCAAAAAATGTGGCACATATTTTGTATACCCTGGTGAGCGGGTTTCTAATCTAGCATAGTCATTTGACGAACAATTCACCCGGCTGTGAAAGATGGATATTCTCGAGTTTTAAAGATATTTCGCATGTTTCATGCTGATGAGCTTCACGTGTGTGTGTATGTATGTGTGTGTTTTTCTATTTGCGATAAATAAACAAACAATAAATACTTATTGTTTGCTATTACAAAATTAGTTATTGTCGATACCCAGTGCAAGGCAACGTTTCGGCAGCATGCAGACCCGATCGGCGCGTTTGCCATTGAACATTGATGAATGATTTCGTCTATTTCAATTCTTGTTATTAATTCTTGCAGTTGGCTTTTCCGCGAGTTGACATACGACTTTCGAAGTACTGACAATCTGTGTGACAAACAGTTTAGCTAGGTCGGTATCGTTCGTCCTCGCTCTTGTATCCAATAAAGATTATAAATCAGTGCTTGTTAGTGCCATTATAAAGTGCATTCACTAGGGGTACATGGCAGGATCATTTTAAAAGTACCGTAAATTATCTTACCGTTTACTACAACCATTCGGTTTTTTTTTTACTAATTTAATTATTTTCGAGCACTAATATTAAATTAATACTACTATTCCGATCACTGAACATTAAATTTAATGTTGGCTGGTAACGACAATCTTAAAACGAATTCCGACTCGATTAACCAGCACCTACGAATGTTCGATCATCGCTCGTTCTTGCTGTCACACTGGGTTTCCTCTGCCGAACAACACGATCATATTTATTCTCGTCTCTCACTATAAAAAAAAGGCGTTTGTAGTGACGACACTTCAATCAAAAACTCACACATGAAAGCACGGCCCAGAGCCCTTTTGTCGCTATACGAATGATAATCAGTTGTAGTGATCGGCTTTGTGCTTAATTGACAAACTCACCATTCTCTCACCGTCGTCGAATCATCTCTGCTCATTAACAGTTGTACTAAACTCGTATAAATATATCAAACGTGACTGAAATATTCCGTAGCATCAACATTGACTCACTCTCTATCCAGCTGAACAGCGAGTGACTGCTCGCCGCTCACCATAGAAGCTTGTTTGGGAGAGTGTTCGAGGATGAGAGGAAGGAAATGTGAAAATTATACCAAATAAATTATACCGAATAAGGTAACTCCGTTGCGCACAGTCATTGAACGGCGTTCTTTGTGAAAGTCAGTCGTGCGTAATTTTTACTACATATTGTATGAACTGAGTAGTCGCAGTTAGCTAATGAAAACATTTCAGGTAACCTTCCATTGAACGAAAATCACCGCTTACTTGCGTACGATCATTAGCTTAGTTGTGTAAATGGACAGATGGACTATGTGGCCAATAAAATATCACATCATTGTAATATTATTTCACGTGCACGATCTCTGCAGAATAATTACTCGTAGATTCATTTGGGACGCTACATCTTACCAAGAACGCACACAAGAACAACTCGGTGAACGTGAGTTAGACTATATGGGACTCGAGAAGATAATAGGATACAGAAGCAATGCCGAGAGCGGTACCGTAGACGTTAGATGCTGGGTCAGCCCCGAAAATTTATTTATTAAGGTGACCCAACAATAATGAGACTCATATCGTCTTGCGCCGAATTCTTATTCTTGGCCGGTTTGAATTCTAATTTCGGGGGTAGTTATACACAACAATTAGCAAGCAGACAGCGCGATAGCCGCTGGCATTCGGCTTTCGTTAGCCATTCGAGATGGCAACCGGCGGACAAGGTCCCTCAGATTTGCATTCTCAGAGGGAACGTGTCCTGTTTATGTTTCCAGAGAACGGGCTGTTTCCAGAGCCCGTGTAACTATGGTTGCTTCCATCAAATATAGAGGGCTATAGGTGGCCAAAAGTATGCAAACATCGATTTGCTCCGAGGGGCCTTAAATAACGAAGTTATAAGTGGGAATAGAAATGGTGCATTTCCAGCTGCCAAAAGGCTGCCAGAACTCTGGGACCAGTGTATAAATAAATGAGGTACATAACTCTAACTTATATTAAAAATCTTTGTTTTGACTAACTTAGTTTAGCCGATATTGAAATTTATATGGGTCTCATTACTTTATGAGGACCCAAATCTGTCAAGATGAATACGCGCATTGCATGTAACACTTCCGCGTTTGTATTATAGTATAAATAATATTACCGCACGGCGGATTTGCATTCCACTAGAGGCAGATCCGAGGCATAATTAAATGACACAAACGGAGGTGTTCTAGGTCAACAGTCCGGGACATTGACCCGTCCGGGATACGATTACGTGTTCATCATCTCGTCGAAAAAAATACCACCGGCACATTCAACCCCCAGAAATGATTCCTTCTATCAGGCGTTATATCTGCTCTGTGAACTACGATAGTGGCGGCCAAATCCTGTATAATGCGCTGTAGTTTAACTTGAATCGCAGTTATTCGACATTATTTTTGAAAAATAATTAGTTTCCGTTGTCGTAATTACACGACATACAACGATGAGAGCGCACAGTCCAATTCAAAACGTGTGCGCCAAATATAGAAATCTAAGTTGGAAAGAGAAATTCGGTGTAGCTTTTAGCTCCTCGCTAGGTAAGCAATCATAACGTCGAAAGGACAGCTTTAGTTCGCCTGTTGTTCGTGATAGCGTTGTTAGAAAATAATTTGTGAATTTATAATATTGCTTCGTTAATTGCTTAATTCGAACTATTCATATATAGTTGTCAAAACATCATGCAGATAATCAAATAAAAATGAAACAACTCATACATTTACCCGTGTTTATTAATTATCTTGGTTACAAATGCCATTTACACATAGTTCGTTCTCGTGGTGTCATTAAGTCAGACACAAACAGAGAAGCGAGACAACTTGTTGTCAATATTACTATTTGACCCGGAATTGTCCGAACACCGCAGGCGCATTGGATGCGATACGCTATATAATAGATTGTCTAATCTAGAATGTACCGACATTCGTCAACAACCTCTGATTCTATCGGATCATTTGATCCGCCGAAGCCTCCAGCAGTAATCCTCAGGCGGCTGCCGAGTCCTCAGGCGCCGTGCAACTCCCAGCGTAATGTCCTCGAAGCTACACTGCAATCGATTCGTTGCCGATGGTCCCAATGGGCTACGCTGAATTACCAGGCCTGAATGTCCGCTATGCAGTAGAATTCAACATTTCGTTCATTGCTCTTCGTTCGGCTGCTGTTCGTTATGTTACAATTGCTTCCGTCGCAGCCGTTGTTATTACTACCATTTCCAGGGTGGCCCTTAGCGAATATGACGTTGAACACCTGATTAGCCTTGACTTTCGAGAGTTCGACTGCTACTCTTGATTGAATCCTGCAGGGAATCGCCAGTTGACCTATCCGCAGTGCCTTGGTGGCTGTCAACTGCTCGATCAACTGTTGACAACGTCAATAGGAATTGAAACAGAACAAAAATCATTCAGTGGTTGCATATGGGACACTACAGAAATGTCGAGATGCAGTTTTAGTACGTTAGCAAACCAACGCATCTATCCTTCATCTAGCTAACCACTCTGGTGTTTTCATCAGCGAAACAGCCACGTGCAATGTTCGATCAGATAAATGTCGGAGAGAAAATGGCAACAATTTAAACTAACACGTTTTAAAGTGTTTGTTTGTTGTTTTATACCAAAGGGGTTATGCCCTTCACGGGGCTTGAACCTGCAAATTTGCCAGGGCTGGCATTTGAGGGCTGTCATCCGGGAACTCAAAGGGGTTATATTTTCAGCTAATGCCTTAGTGCTTCTTGACGGGCAGACGTAACAAACCTGTAGCGGCAGGATTTTGGTATATCCGAGGTCGATATAGAAGACCTCCACTTGCGTTTCAGAGTACACGTGCATAACTCGGGCGCGGAATTTGGGCCCGGATCCCGATGAGACCGACACAAGGGTTTCACCCTCGCAAAGGTCATTCAGCGTCAAGGGTCTTCGAATACTATGAATTCCATTTCCTCCGCTGGGTGAGGCCATCTGAAATTGCAGAGGAAAGCCGAACCAGGATGGCCAAGTGTACAAGAAACCCCCACTGTGTTTAAGAAGCGCACAAATCAAGATGACCTTTTGTTGATGGTTAGTTTTTATCTAAGTATCAGCTAGCGAATGATCATTACAATACCAGACAGCCACAAGAATGACACTATCTGCAATGTATTGCCTATTCATTCTCGTTTATCTAGCCAATGCAATGCAGGAGAGGGAAAGTACTCCCATCGTCCTCATTGGAGGTAACGGAACCTATGTATGCGCTCCCAAAGCCACGACTCGGAAGATGCGAGAATAGCCACACAACAGCCTTTCTTATCTAGGTGTGTATCGAGAAGTGTACAAACCTCCTTCATGACGTCGTCAAAAACCGCCTTATCATTAACAAGTTGAACATACATTAGTCCATTGGCTGACTCGTCGATGAAGGTACACTGAACGGGCACACAATAATGCAATGGCGGTTTGCGAATGTCAAATGCGGTCTTGGGCAATATGCCTTGCGTTAGGTTTTCCTCGTGCCGATTTCGTAACGGCCCCGTGAGCAGTTCAGACACCTGCTTGTTGAGTGCATCGAGTTCTGGGTCAAACAGCAGCTCGGCCGAGTCCAGCCGATCGGCTACTACTACTTCCATGAACGGATGTTTGAATAACCCCGGTCTGTACAGCTGCAAGCATTTCAAAAATAAACCCATCATCACCTACTTTTTTGTCTAAGTCGACTCCGCGTATGGATATCGGAAAGCGACCAGTAAACACACCGTCATGCAACATCCATATTATAACGCACGTTTGCTTGTTACATCTTCCATTGCGCGTTACATTACGGTGTAACAGCGCAATGGAAGACGTTATGCACTGTTTGTACAACGATACAATGTGTGTCGTTGTACAAACAGCGCCGGTGGCCAACTGCAAAAGAAATTCATTCAATCTATGACACGAAATGGAGAATACATCTACGAAGCCTAAACAGCAAATGATCGCTTTCTCGTTGTGACGCGATCATTAACGGCACCTTTTGCCCTTAACGCGGCATTGTAATTGTAACTTGGCGAAATTGTTGACAAGTGATAAGCATCGAAATCTTGCATGCATACTGTATTGTCTTTGAGGAAATTTCAGCTTACTGCCCTTCTCGGACGTGCCACGTTTTCGCGGAAAAAGTGGCCTTTAACAAAACGCGGGTAGAAGAACCAATGTATTCGAGAGATTGACGGTGATTGTCGGAGTCCTCTGTTTGAAACCCATGTATCATTAGTCCAGTCCACAAGGCACTGGTTGAAAAAAAGCTCTGTTGCCATATTTTAACATCACGTTTCCTGCTTGCCGGATAGCCTCACTGTCTAAACTATATAATGCCTAAAGCCAGTCCCCCCACAAGCTAGAGGTGACCCTATCACCATTGACCACAGCTCGCTGCTGCGCAATAAACTCTCTACCCAGTTAGATCACGTATTTCATACTTACACAATTCATAATTCAGCTAATTGAAATGATCCACTTGTGCGCTCCGCCGACTTGAACGAATATCGACACTTTGCCCTGCTGCAGCTGCTACTGCTATTGATACAACAACAACAATAAATCCCGAGTAATCTGTCGCCACCCAAGGTACCACATCGATCCACGAGAGAGCATGCGTCGTCTTGAATCGAGATGCGTCTGCTTGTCGAATATCTCGCCTCGTTCGCGCAGCCATCGAACGCGAAGTGCAGCTGTTCATTGTCGTGAGCGTGTCTGTACGTTTCGTATCGTACGCAGCTAGGCGTTGTCGAATTACGGCGACTACCCGATAAAGATCAGTAGGAATCGACTGTCAAGTAGAGTAAAAATCACCCGTTGTTGGCTTGTGGGAAGCTTTGGATCTGTAGAAGTCGCTTGTTTTTGGAGGGAACGATTCTCTAGTAGTAGTAGTGGGATGTTTGGTGGATCACCCGTGTTTGTGCGACCCACCAGGATGAGCCGATCATCGAACAGCAACGTTGTACGGGTTCGACGGGTATCGGATCGACCCGTGTACGTCACTATGAGTGTTGTTATACGATCACGATATGAGATAGCAAGCAGATGCTGAATTTTCCACCCTGACCTGAAGGACTTGATGAGCGTTTGTCATGTTCGAATCCTTGACAACTTCTTCCTTGATCAAGACGTTTTCGTCATGCTATGAACAAGCCCACCAATGTACATCGCTGTTAAACAGCTCTCGAAGGACCAATCCCTTCGGTTGGTGTTGAACGATCACTATGTAGTTATCAGGATGAGGGATCTCTAATCACAGTAGACCTGATCTATCCGGTCCCGTCGTGTATTACCAGTCGATTCTTTCTGTTGTGTTCCAAAGTTGCCTTGCTGAATACGAGACAGTTGCGACACAGCGTTTTTCATAACGAAAGCGAGTTCATTCAATCTAGAATCAATAATAATACTAACCAATATGTCCCAACCGCGTCACTCACTAATTATTGCATATATTAAGACATATACATATATATTATATATATGTATATGTCTTAATATATGCAATATATAAAATATAAATAATAAATAAATCTTAATATATATATTAAAAAAAAAAAAATATATATATATATATACACTCAATAATCGAGACTGTTGATCATGTAGAAGATAAACACATCGACAAGCTTTATTAAACGAGTCAGTATTCTTATTTTTTTTCTTAATAGAGTGAATATATGTATCTATATATCTATATTTGTTGCATATCCGTTCATACGACGCCTGATCGCCACCGCTTTTCGTCCGAGATGAGAAAATATTTTCTGTCACTTTTTGCCCTCACTACCTCTCTCTCTGTCTCTCTTTCTCTTCTGAGTGAACTCTCAGATGTGTTTTCATGCTCGCTGCCGGTTATTCTGTGTCAGCTTTGGAGGTTTGCAGTAGTTGGCTTCGACGACAACCGGTTGTCTCTCGTATAAAAGATCCCGAGTCGCTGGAACAGTATGAACCATTCTGCGTACATCTATGTGTAATAGATGTAAAGAAAGAGAGAGAGAGAGGGGGGAGGCGCTTTGTAATGTGAATGTACGTCGTGCCCTATGTACGTGTTATTATTGTCATTGTTGATATTATGCCAACTGGCGTAAGCTACGTAATTTAGGAGCAACGCAAATCTGTAGTACTTTGCAACAGTCGGATATCTCGTACGACATAGAATTGCGTGCTTTATGCAGCAGATATATAGATAGATCCGTATAGAAAACATGGGGTTTATACCAATCACACGATGGCTAGATAGCGCTCCTTCAAATATCCTTGTGGACTCCAAATATCCGCACAAAATTTCAAATCACATCATCATCATAAAAACTCTGTCCCAGCCTGTTTCCTATGGATTCACAAAAGATCCAACGACGAACGCCTTCGAATTTCAATCATTGCACGTGGCTTCAATGTGAAGGTACTCTCCCCGCCGAGTACCTCGGTTACCTAACGTGTCTCACGGCGTAGCACGCATCACTAGTCGACTCGGGTAGTGTTATTAACACGTCTTGGCTACGTCCGATTATATCCAACCCGGCTATCCCATGTATCGTTATCTTCATACTTTCTCTTATTTTAACCTAATTGTAGTTGCGTAACGTGATTCACACAAATAAGGTATTGGAAAAGGGATGAAACCATGAATTAGAAACCATTTACAAAACGAAACAATCGAACCTACGGATTTGAGTTGAAAGGTGGGAGAGAACCACCTCAAACACAAACGCAGTTAAGACGGGTCACAGACTACCAGTGAAGACTATTAACAACCACATGTGGCCATACGCACGTCGTTCGTAACGTGAATTTTTACTTTTGTCAGATCGGCTCCGTCAATATAACAGACGTGTCCATAGACTACAAAGGCGTGCCTGCTGTTATCTTACTCCGCATTTATAATTCCACCCACTTCACATGCAAGGCCTAGCCGGCGTCGATCTGCAGCCGATGTGGCTGGCAACGCCCCCGAAATTCACCTCGGTATTGATAATCATCGTAGCGATTGAGCAACCCTTAGAAATATTTGTCTATTCGAAAAAATATCATTATATGAATTATATATTGCAGCATTGTTATTGATTCTTGCTAAGAGCGTATTTACACTATACGATGTCAGGATGTCCCCTCCTGCCCGGGGTGCCTAGAAAAGGACACCTTCCTGATTTTCGCAGATGGCTGACCTGCCATTTCATCCATGTCATGGACGTGACACATAGGTTCGCGTTCAGCACGGTGGCTATTTTTTTTTATTGACAAATAGTCCCCCATTTTCGTCACGTGATTCATTGTCATATTTGACAAATCGTCGATACTCTTGCTAATTAAAGCGACGATTTGTGGCTCTTGCCACTTGACGATTTGTATACCACTGTTCACTATCTAGTCGTTCGGTCGTTCGTTCAATCAGCAGCAACAGACACTTGCGACATCGATTCGGTTAAATCATTATTAATTAATATAATCAATCATTATCGTTCAAATATTCTTGGACTTCGATTGCTTCCATTTCAACTTGCACCTTCGCGTTCTTCATATTCCGAGTGTTGCACTTAAGCCGCCCCTCCTTTCCCGGCAATCATTTACACACAGCGTTCACCATTCAAGACACTCCCGAAGAACTCTCGACGACCTTTAATAGAACTATTTCCAAGTATACGAGACATGCACACAGTCACACAACGCGGGGGAAAATCCTTTTTTGTCTCAGCTGTTTTTTTTTTTTACCAACTACCGGCGCACACTGATGGAACATGATTGTATCAATTAAGCTGCTGCTTCTGCTGCTGAGTCACGCAAGAGACTGCCCACCACATCCGGGTCCACAACCACCCGTCTCGGCGCTGATCTCGCATTGCGCGCTCGCAGCGTACACAAATCAAATGTTTTCTTCGGGATTCGGTATCTTCACCGCTGTTAACTAATAGGCTCACCTGCCGAATGCCCCCCTGCGATATTCGGCTGATATTTCATAATCACCAGCAACAATCAATAACAGTCAGTATCTGTACCAATACCAGGTCAACCGATGATCGTGCGCCCAAACGCCAAATCCACCCCGGCCCGACACGATCCCGATGAAGCAAACCAAGACGGGGAAATCTTCGAATCTCCACACTCAATGCTCGTCATCACCATCGTCATCGTCGACATTCGAGCATTGTCATAATGGTGGACCAGACCTCCTAATCGTTCTCCTAGCAAATCGTTTCCAATGTAGTCCTTCATATTGATCAGTACATCATCGCAGTCACTGTCATTAACATTAACAACAACAACAACAACTTCTCCTCCCGTTCCCGTGAACAATACCCGTCGTCATCCGATCGTTCGTCCGGTTATCAACCATTTCATGTCGTCGTTCACATTTCGTCAACAGGTTCACGCACGCACAGGTTCGTTAATCGACACAACCAATCAATGGCTTCTGTGTCGACTGCATCTTTCAACGTTGTCAACGCTCTGGCCCCCTGAACGAGTCGTTTCAGTATATGCTGTATTTAGTGTGTTAGGGAGATGTTCCGAGCACGTGTGTTTGTGTGGCGTTGTTTACAGCGAACTAAGTTATTACTCAGTCACCGGAGATGTCCGATACGAGAACGCCGGTCACCTCGCCATGACTCGCCTACATGTACTCGAAGGACCCAGAGGGATAACTAACCAAAGCGTTCTGCAACACAAACAGTTGCGGCGTTTTCCTTTACACATTTTACTCGGGGGTAGTTTTCAATGCATCATCATTCAACGTGTTCAGCACTCTCAAATGTGGCCCAAATTGATGACAGACACAGCCGCACTCGCACACATAAAAGAGCAAATGTCATGTCAACGGGCCGGTTATGGGGATCAGCTTCGGGGGGTCAACTACAATGTATTAAACAGCAAAATTGATCGGACGGGAAGACTTAATTAGTTCATTTAAACGTAATTTAAATTATATAGTGATCTCGGGCCCTCGGTCTGCCTCTGCCTATCAGTGACCTTCTCGTCAGCGTCGAAGGACGTCGGCTCACTGTTGCAGACTCATCTCTTCAACCAACAAAGTTTTAAAAGTTGTTGCTTTTTTTACTGTTGTTTTGTTTTTTCTGTTCAGCTAAATGTTCCGCGTTTTCTTCACAGATTGAGAGGTGGTCCCTCGCACATCAGCGAAGACGCCTGCATTCGTTTAACCTCCACTCATGCTGCTACTCTGGTGCCGCTGTTATAGTGACCACCATAGTGTGGATGAACTACTCGTGTTATAGCAGCCCCATGTTTTTGCGCGCACACGCATCGAGCATACTGGATGCTGCTCTGCCTTCGCCGTGGCCGTAACCAGATGTGCAATTACCGCCACCCTCTTCCTTTACTCCACCACAAGTAACCTAGCGACGGTCCTCTTCGTCCTCGCGGGCGTCTCCGTACTCCCACAGGTTGAGGTGCTCAGTCTTCGCCTTGTCCTGCGCCTCTTGATACTCCTTGCAGATCTTCGCATATCGTTCACCGCGACGGGGCTCGAAGAACGCGTAGCCGTCAGCAATTAGCCCGCGCCCAATGTCGGAATCGCCTACGTGCAGACTGACGAAAGGCTGTTGAAAGAAGCGAGCAAAAGATCGACCATACGAAACAACCGAGTTAGCTTGGAAATTGTCTCAACGTTTCTCCGTCTAGGCGTTATCATCAACTCGAGGACATCCAACAATTCCGAGCTTCAACGGAGAGAAAAAGTAGATTTCGAAAAACGCAGCATAGGAGAGCTGTTTTTCGGTGAAGGTTTTCAGCTCGTTTTCGACCAGCTAGGTATACAGCTCTCAGATACCCTAACTGTCAGCGTTCACAGGCCACCACTGCAGAATCCCTGTAAAATAGCGCTGCTCAGATAAAGTTGCGGATATGAATCACAAATAAAACTATTCCTCTAGGACCTACCTCGCCCTGGATGCTGTATTCCACGTTCATCTTCACCTCGCTTTCTACATCCTTCGCAAAAACTTGGCGCGCTGCTAGCACCGCGTCTTCGTCCTTGGGCATCTTGACAAACGCCAAGTTGACGAGATGAGCGACATCTGGCATAGTGGCGCAGAAGGCTGGAAGACGTTGCAGTTGGCTCGGCGCACACTCGCCGCGATTTCCGAAATCGACGTAAAGAAGATCGGCCTTCTTCGGTGACAACTTCTCAATCTTGACTCGGTACCACTTGCCATCGTCGAACTTCGCCGCAGCGCGCTCGCCCCGCTTAAACGTGCCTGGAATCGATGGATCCTTGAGTTCTTCCTGTAGTTTCTCTTGCATCTCGAGGAATTTCGCCTGATCGGCACTGTATTGCACGTAGAACTTGCTCACCTCTGGGGTGACTTCAGAGACCTGGACCGGCTTAAATTCGACTTTGCGCTCGGACTTGACGTCTTCACGGGCCTCCTCGATCACCTCCTTGGCTTCTTCCTTTACTTCCTCGACGTAATTTTCCCATAAACAGAGTTTCTTCTCCTTTGCCAGTTCCTCGGCCTTCGAGAGCTCCTTGTAGTAGTTGAGCTTTTCGGCAGAATAGTGATGCACAGTTGCTAGGCCAACCTTGACTAGTTCAACCGACAGGTTCTTCCCCGCGATTGTTGCCTTCCCGATCATGGCCCCATTTTTGTCCTGCCCCTCGACCTCCATGTTGATCTCGTGCTGTAAACACAGATCCTTCGTGAACTTCAACGCATCGTCTCCAAATGCATCACCGCCTTGTCCAGCCTGGCCGCTCTGATCTAGCCTGCTGGCGCGCGGGCACTGGATGCCGTTGAGAAGGAACGGGAAAACGCAAGTGTGCTTAGCACAATATACGCGCAGCCGAGACCCCGACGAGACGAACTCAACGATACCTTCGAGCGGGTTGGTACGCTGGAGACTGCTGAAGTACTGCTTCGATTTAATTGGCTCGCCCTGTAGATCGGAAACCTTCATAGGCTCCAGCTCTTTTTTGGCGTAGAGGCCAACACTGTTCTTCTGAGCGGTAGCTTCCGCTGTCTGTAAATCTAAGTAGTGTGGAGAGCGTTGGTCGTTATCCTGTCGGTACCGAATGACACTGGCCAGACCATTGGCAACCAATTGCTCAGCAATGTTCTTTCCGCCTACAGTCACGGTGCAGCATATTTTCTCGGGGTACTGGTCGCTCTTCGGCTGAATGAAGTCTGTCTGCACTTGGACGTTCTTGCCAATGAGCGCTTTACGTAGAAATTCACGCGCGTGGAATAGGAGCGGCTGCTGGAACATTCTCTGGGCCATGGTCATCTTGCCCGGAGCATTGCTCGCCTGGGTCTCCTTCCTGGGCGGTCGAATGGATGAAAGGAAGATCTTCTTCTGTTTGTTACTTGAATCCTTGATGACGAGCATATCGGCAGCGATCACCTCGACGACCTTGGCTGTCGCTTGGCTTCTCTCAACCGGTGCGGCCTTGGGCGCCTCCTTGTAGTCCTTCCACATTCCCCGCCTGCTCTGTTTCGCCGATGCCTCGGCTGCCCTGAGCTCATCGGCGTATACCTGCTTCATTGAAGCTAGAGACCACTCTTGCGTTTGGGCCAGCCCATACCCAAGTAGCTGCTTCACAATGTCGTACTCTGGGTGAATAACCCTGCCGAAAAGTTGCCCATTATTACCAGCGCCATCCAACACGAGCTTGATACCAGACACGTGCAGCAAGCCTATTTCGAGGAAGTAAATACCCCGACGCCGAAGGCCACTTTCCTCGGTAGGACCGCGAATACCTGCCAGCATCACTGTCAGATAATGGTGGACACCGTCAAGCTGAACGAATGCGCGAATGCCGGCTGCGAACGGGTGGATGCCTTCGACGATAGCGTCTAGTTCCTTGCCTTTGCAGGTGTCGAGCAGGGCCGCAACATCGCCAACCGCCCATTGAATTTCCCGAACCTTCGTTGCCTTGTTCTCGGACCATCTGAAAAAGATCGGGGTAATTTAAAGATGAATACACGAATCAATGGTGCCTCTTCCGATATGAAGCTCATTAATGAGCACAATTTTGACTGACCTCATTATTGTTGAATACATAAACTGACCTCCCCTCTTTCACGCGCGCAAGGTACGGAAACAATGAGTTCCCTTGGAACAGGGCCGCGCAACGTGTCCGAAACAAGCAATATATCAAGGTCAAGCCGATCCAAACTTCGTTGGAAACATTCTCGAAACAATGATCGGTTCGTATACAATTGTCCAAAACCACTTGTGTTCTGCTTACTAAAAATGGCCCACTAAGCATTATATACATATATATATATATGTTGAAATGATAGACTTCGGCATATATGGTAAAGCGAGGCGACGTCGCAAACTTCCTGATAAACACACACTGCCTACCTACCAGGTACACATGGTCTCATGCCTCCCAATACAGCAGGAGGGTGAGCTTTTAAAATACAGTGAATGTGGCCAAAGTGATAATGCATCGTAATATGTCGATTTCAAATTGAAATAAGGCTATGTGGACTTACATGCCAAGCTTCGCAGTTCTCGCTTGTTCTTGAAGCTCCTTCAGCTTTTCGTACCTCTCATTCTTTTTGCTCACCTGCAATAAACAGCCAAACGCAAGCCCTTTTTGTTCAGTAGTCAGCACACTATAGCACCGTGTAGCGAGGGGAATTTTCTTTACCGTACAACAGACATACGTACCTATATATAAAGCTTTTTCGCCTTATACAGCAGACAACGCAGACAAGCGCGACATCTTCAGCGTTGTGAGTTCTATGGTTTTGGTAACATTACACGGGACTCCATTTCAGATACTACTTGATTACGTTACTTGGATGACCCTACGGAACTTACCTCCTTAACAGAGGCGAGTCCACGAGCAACGGCTATCTCGTTAAGGCACTCTCCTTCGTTGGAGTTCCCCTTGAACACGTAAGCGAAAACGGACTTCGCAGCCTTATGTTCCACTTCCACAGCGACTTCCGTGCCGACTAGCTCTTTCCGAAGAATTTCGCGGCACTCCCATCCCATGGGGTCATCACGTTGATTCATATCATTGGTATAAACAGCCACCTGAATACAGACGATTAGTTTTCCATGAGTGTTCCATAGTGGAAATACATTTCATCCGTGAGTTTAACGTGCAGTTCAGATGTCAGATTCAAATAACAGCAGAAACAATAATAATAATAGAGAAGGAGGTATCAGTAAGTGATCTCCGCTGCTAAAGATCTGACACTTTATTGCGATACAGATAGAACAGCGCTTACCTTAGGTGCGATAAGATTAGCGAGGTGGATGATCTGATCCATTGGCACCTTGTCTGGGCCAAAAACTTGCAGGACAAAAGTGTCCGCCGAGGTTACCTGAAAGGCAATGGTGACGAGTGAATTTAGCACGGGCTGAACACAACTTAGTGAGGAAAAAACACTTAGTGAGGGGAAATTCTATTCTTTTAATCATACATATATAAGCAATCTATCTATATATTGCGTACAGATCATGCGGCGAAAAACGTCATCATTGCGTAGGTATGGAACCTTGGGAAATACCAACGCTGCGGATCTTTATCTAAAGATGAACCGCTCCAGTCATTCATTCAAATTGAGGTCTATTCATGTTCAAATAATTGTTTTCTAATCAATTTACAATGCTTGTTCACTCCGAACAATCGGGTCAACGCCGCGAGATTGAGGCAGCAGCTATACCTATATCAAACCAGCTAACAATACCAATAAATATAGTCACTTAGTATTAAAGAGCTTCAATCAATAGGACAAGCACGAAATTTCACGCTCTAGCTGAATGATTCTAATTCACCTGTTCGCAATACAACCGTCCTCTGAGCATTCATTACGAACTCATAATCATAATATAATCAATTACGAACTTTGATGTAGCTCCAATACATACATTACTTTGCATAACAACGCAGATAGAAATCGCTGCACTAGTGTTACAACAGCAACAAGAACCAGCCTTGTCAATGCGAAGAATGACCTAATGCACTAGCGTAGATGCAAGGTTCCAACTACGAGATCCGCTTCAGGCAAAGCAGTGAATGAAGTCCGGCAATTTTTTGACTTGCCATCCACAACCTTTGACTAACTCGCAACGCGCAAAACAGACTGTTTTGGGGAACAGATACAATTCGACGTCTCCTCACCGATGTGGTTTACATTGTTGCGACAGAACCACCACAACAACGAGGGAAGCCGGTGTCTGAATCAGCAAGCAGCAGTCACTGATCTCAGTAAACATCCAGCCAATACACTAGTACTTCCGAGGTGACAGTGCTGATCTATTAGAAAACTAAGCTACTGGTGCAATCTTCTCTCCAGTATCGATGTTTCGTTGGCAAATGAAAGGTAGAAGCAATGCTCGTAAATCAAGCGAACAGATTGGGCGTTAAACGACGCAAGTATGCCGAAGGTCATTCTAGGTCACCACTGGATAAAGAACCCTGAATGGCCAATGTGTGTTATGTCCGTCGGGGTGTAACATCAACGGACAAATGGATGTCGAGTGCCAAAACCAGCGAAGGCTGTTCGTCTCTCGTGACTTCTGTCGCGAAGCAACAACCAGCGAACGAAAGGCAACAGGAGGATCTCCGACCGGTGTCGACAATCCGCGACACGAGAACAACTAAACGTATACTGCAATAAGACGTTTCTCCAGCCACCTACATTCATCGGAGCCTAAAAGCAGACGTCGAATCTTATCCGAAATGTACGCCAGGTCAACAGGTTACAAGGAAGGTTTATTTTCTGCATTGCTTATGGAGTTATCAAGTTTTGCATCATATGCGCAGGCGTTCGTTCGCTCACGAATAGTGCACGTTCACCTACGACACCAACAAGTCCCCACGCGAAGTGATACACAGTCGTTACATACCCAGTACATGACAACGGTGAGGAGAGGGACCAATGCAATTTCCGGTCCCCGCTAAGCAAAACGTTCAGTTGACAGTCCATACCTTACGGGGTGGGGGGATTTACTCCGTGGGCGAACGAGAACCAAAGTCACAATCTCGTTCTAATCCGATGAGAGATAAAAAAACAACAGTCACAAGGAATACTTGTGACTTATTATGAGATATGCAGCATACGGTACGCACTCGAAGCTCAGCGATAAGGAAATATATAGATAAAGGTTGTACTTTAATCGGTTAACTTCGTCATATGTACTACTCGAATACAAAACGAGATTTCGCAAGACTTTCGTGCACATACATGTGCGACTGTGTATCCTGAAGACGTGTGGGACTAACAATCTGGAGATAGTTAGTACACTTGTTATTACTCTATACACGGTTACTATCACCAATGCGTCGTGTGGAGTTTCTCATGAGACCTGCGAGGGTATCAAAATTCCAGCATTGGTCAGAACTATTATTGGCCCGCTAGGACTCGGGTGACCCTGTCCTAATAATTAAAATGAACGGTTGTATAGCGACTCGTGCATGTAAAGCCACCCGTATGGCAACATAACAAACTTTGGTTCATCAACGGCACTGCAGTCTTGACGGGGCTCAAGTTCTCGTAACAAAACAATAAAGATGAGAGGAAAACGACAAAGAAGCTGATCGTTAGAGAGCGTGCGCAGCAGAATAGCGGCAGAGAGGTTGATTCGCAGTGGATACAGCGTTCGTAAGTTAACCCTTTTCCCCTATGTGCCACTCCTCTTCCCATCATGCACAGATACCTCGGACGTAGCTTGAACCCGAAGCTCAAATCCATCATACGTCGGTATCTTGCTCCGTGACGACCGGGTCACAGCAGGTGGACGCAAACGACCAAATCGCAAACATGCCCCGTCTCACGAGCAGCTTCCATATGCCGCTGCCGACAGCAACAACAATAGCATTTCTATCCGCTAGAAATGTGTTCACTTATCTCCGTTCGCGTTGCGACTCGCAATTGCTCGCGGGATTTCCCATGAAGCAATCCCCTCTCTTTGCCCGGGGAGGGGGGGCGGCGGCACAGTTTGGATAACCTTTGACACCGCTGCTGAGATATGAAACTGCTTCGTCACACGTGCGAAAGTGGCACGCGTCACGCACTGAGGCGTAGACTGCGCATACTGAACAGTGACGAAGGGTGAGCTGGATACGGAGCCGCCAGCAAGCCGTCTTTGCACGCTGGTACACCAGCCCACGGTGGAACTATGAGCGAAATTCGAGCACCCGCACATGCACACGAGAACACATTAACAGGGAAATGCTTACTCACCTTCTTGATCTTGCCGCGAATGGGTTCTGGCGTCGAAGCCGAGCCAGTTGTGGTGGCCATCGTGGAGGATGTCCTCGCGTTCCGAGTGGCGGGGCAGAGACGTTGAAAACTACTCGCGAATCACAAACTCAATGTTCGTCCTCTCTCTCCTCGGTAGTACTCGTCGAACTGTAGTTCACCGTTCGTGGCGAGAAGCGCCTACGTTCGCGGTGTCGCGTATTGCAAAACCACTTGTCGGCCAATGTTTCCTCTTTCAGCTCGACAGCTCCCTCCAATCGTCGTGGTGTTCGATATCTGAGAAGCAGGTGTCGAACGCCACCGAATTGGAATATGCCCTCTGCCGTTTCCAGACCGCCGTAGCACACAATTCGCTTCGCCAATCGGTTCACTTCTTGCGGCTCGCTGCCCCTGCCGCCACCGTGCGTGTCGAGTTTCGTGTCCAAGCAAAGTAGTGACAGGACAAGCTCCGCTGTTCCACTTCGCTCGCTCGCTCGCGGTGTGCGCCCAACTGGGACTCAGGTGTGTGCTGTTCGGGCAGCCTCGTTGTCCTCGCTGACGAACTGCTTCAGCTGGGGATGTTGGCTGTCGATCAGGAGCAGCAGGACGAAAAGAAAGCAGCGATCCGTCGTGTCCCGTTCACCTCTTCGTAGGACACTGGCCTTTTGCTGCTGACTTGCGTGTGGATCAACGGCTACAGCACCGTTCTTCTAGTGGGAGTGCTGCTGTTGCGACTGCGTTTACCACCACCGCCGCTGCTACTGCACTGCCACACCGATAGTTCGACTGCCAAAGTGGCCCGCCTGCTAACTAACCCGGACCGTCGTCGTGTTCAGCCCGGCGAACCCGCTCTGCCGGTGATGTGGCTGATTCGAGAAACTGCCAAGCGGGTCACGCGTCGCGGCAGTGTTTCGAAACAGATGGCGCGCGAGATGATTCCATTGGCCGTCGGCCGAAAGTTCGTCCGCCACTGGTCGCTAGCAGCAGTGTGTTTGTAACTTATCGACCAAAACAACGACAACTGGACAACTCAGCGGGCGGGCGATCGGTTACTTGATTCGCGCCGGACCAGCCAGCGGGAATATTTGAAATACTCGAGCGTACAATCCTCTTATGGCGGTTATGGCTGTTTCGAGCGCATTAGGTATTACTTAGTTTGTATGTGCCCAATGGACCCAATGTGCCCAAGGGGACACATAGGGGACAGATAGGGGAACAGCTGAGGGTCAGCTCGAAAAAACAATTCAGGTATTACTTACTTAAACGTGAATTATTTGCATTGAAGGAGGTCTGTCTTACGAAACAATGTCGAAAGCAGTACTGCGGACGTCAAATGTTGGCTGTGAGTCAGGGAAAAGTATTTAAAAAAAAATAGAAAAGTATTTCCTGGAAAAGTATTTATTTTAGACGTGAATTATAAGCTCGATGTCCATGTCAGATGCTGGGTCGGGATTGTATTTATTTAATTTCATCGCTGCCATCGTTCGGAGACCAGTTGACCAATACCACGAGTTTCTCCTTTGAAGAAACAGCTTAGGGAAAGCAGGCGGAGGAGGATCTGACAGACATTTTTAATTTGGTCGGAATCATTATTCTTTGTAGGGAAGAGAATTCGGGTGATGTGTGGGAAAGATTTGGAAAGATGACAAAGGAAAGCTTTACTCAAGGTCATGTGTCTCGGTCGTGAGGGTTGTTCTCAATTCGTCAAGCTTCGTGACTACAACGTTAGCCGATTTCGATATCAGCCGTTCGTTGTCACCGTTCCTCCCAGATCATCTTGTGTCACCTTCGCTAGATCGTCCAGTCTAACTGGAGGTACAATGAAAGAACATATTTTGCATTTCAGTTAGTAGCATCAGACTCGCGTCATTTCGCTCTCAATATATGCGCACTGTACTTTAATACTCGATTGAAACTGACCTTTTTCGCCAATTAACCCAACTGGCAGCTAGTCATCATCGTCTGATTAGTCTGCCTCAAATTCTGTCCAACGAAAAGGTAAAGCAACGTTGCTGGGAAAATTAAAGGATACGTTGAAGGCGTGTACGCAGTCGAACATTGGTGAATGATTAAGACGCCTATCATATAATGCTTCGCAATTGCAAATTTGGCCTTTTCTGCCGCACGCCAAGTGCTGGCGACCCACCACTAGTGCAGAATGCAGCAATGCAATATGCTTCCAGTACGTTAATACATAGTAATACCTAAAAGGTTAAGAGCTGAGGCCTGTCAGATAGGGGAACAGCTGAGGGTCAGCTCGAAAAACAGTTAGTACGTTAATACACTTGATGGCGGTCACCTTCGAAAATATTTGCGATCATCCGAGTCCAATGGCATTCATTTGAGACAACCGCACGTAGGTCAGTATGCTACCATGTGCCTTGCCATGTTTGAATTTCGGGTGCCCCGCTGGTGGGCAAAAGATTACTCTTCGCAAGGCAACTGAACAATCATACTAAACCATTGTTTCCTTTTCTTGATAACGATTGATTGACAAATTCGATGAAATGTATTACAATATTATATTACCTAGCGCTCGGGTTATTTAGCATAGACAACGTCAAACATACAATAATCGGGAATTATTTGGGGACCGAGACCGTGGCCGTCATTGTCCCGAGGAAGGCGATGGCATTGCCTCTTCACGCTGCTACGCACAGGTCATGTTTTTGAGGTCAGTCATGATCTCACTACATCGACAAAACTTGAAGTATAGAGAGAGTGATGGGAATGCAAATGCTTTTATGCCTCGTTCGTGAGATTTATCCAGATGACTTCTCAGTTCGCCAAGCTTCGTGAATGCAACATTAGTCCATATTTCGATAGGAGTTGTTTGTTGTCGACCCGCTATTTGTTTCTAGTAGAGACGTGGCAACGCTTCAGCATCCACGATATGTTGGGTACCCCCGTAGGGTGTGTATTTCAGTTCGTTTACCTCGTTCAAATGATCTCACATATGATATTATAATTCTTGCTCATTCTGCGCTTCTTAAATCGAGCCCAAAGGCTTTGTAACGCGCAGCGGCTGAACACTTGCTTGCTCATTCATTGTTCCACTCGTACGATAACAGGCAGGCTTGCTTAAGCTTAAGAAGAGCCACGCACTTCGATTGAAATGGTTGTTGGAGTTATATGTCAACGCTTAGTGATTCTCTAGTTGAAGGTGGCCCCGACAGGTCCTCATAGCAATACCTAAAGGTTAAGAGCTGAGGCCTGTCAGATAGGGGAACAGCTGAGGGTCAGCTCGAAAAACAGTTTTTTTTTTAGTTGGAGCTGGGACCGGCCTTGGGCATTTCTCAACGATTGGCCTAGAACCGTAGAAGATGCATAGTTTGTATAAAAATCTATCTGTGAAAAGCCTATTTACAGCCGTAGCATTTACGTTGTAGAAACTTGACGTCTTTTATACCATCGAATTTTAGATATATGAGTGACCAAGCAGTATTACTGCAATCACACAGTTGTAAGGTTTTACTGGGCTAAATCTAGCGCGACGTCAAGAAGAACATGTTGCCACGGAGGCGCACCATCTCGTCGGGATATGCTCAAGGACGTACGTTTTCAGTGGAGGCAGCGTATTTAGTTTACCTATTTAGTGGAGGCAGCGTATTTAGTTTACCTATTTAGTGGAGGCAGCGATAACCAATCTACAAGTTCATCTTAATCTGGAAACCACACAGGAGTTAAGTAGTTGTTTACGGAAGAGGAAGGGTCGAAAAACCGAGACCCCCCTAGGCCCGCTCGCGTCACACCACGACAGCAAACGATCCGTCTTTTGCCAAGTACTTTTGTTATTGTCTGATACATTTATTGTCGCGGCCGCGTGGTTTGCCGCGTTTTTTTTTACGTTTGTTGCTCTGTCAGACAAATAGTCATGCATGTCGTGGAGCTAGATCATGTAGAATTTCCGGGGTCTTCAACGATATGTGAAGTTAAACACCGGTGCCTCTGCGGGTATTCAGATGAGACAGGGCGTTGTGATATTGCAAAGCTCACTAAATAAGGGATTCTTTGAGAAATTTTGCCTGCTTCCTTACTGCTGTGTATATACACGTGTGCAATGTACATTATATGCAATGTATATGCATATATAATATATATATCGTAGTCGCAGTCACAGCGCCCCGCGATGGGATATACACGCGTCGTATCGAACACGACATCGACGCGTTTGCCTCCGCAAGATCGTACTGTCTGTAGATCATACGAACGAGCCGGACCAGTCTCTCGCTCGTAGATCTACGTGGTATAGTTGGCAGCCGTCAGTCGAACAATGACTTGGCCAACTGGACGAGCGAGTGGATGAACCGTTCCGGCCCTCGCGAACTACAGCGCACCACAAGTCACCCTCGAAGGTGCATATGAAAAACATGCGTAACCCATACACACATTCACCTCATCGTCGGGTATACTGATGATAGATTCATTACTCAAATAGAAACAAAAACACAGCTGTATACATTGAACTTTTACTTATTGTATTATACAATAAGTATATTACAATAAGTAAAAGTTCATCTCCAGTAACGACGTAGCTAATAATGCAGGGCATGCATATTAGGGGAAAAATGACAAAAAGGTTTTTGTCATTGGTTCACCAAAAAATAAAACTTTTCTTTGTTGGTGTGCTGTCAAACTAAAAGGCTTGAACTTTTACTTATTGTATTCTACTTATTGTATAATTTCTCCAGTAACGACGTAGCAAATAATGCGCGCAGGGCATGCATATTTGGGGAAAAATGACAAAAAGGCTTTTGTCATTGGTTCACCAAAAAATAAAACTTTTCTTTGTTGATGTGCTGTCAAAATAAAAGGCTCCCTGGCAGCGTCCGATGCCAGCTTGAATCATCAAGGATACACGCAACTCTACCCTTGGAGCGCTTGTTAACGGCTTGAGGACATTACGCAGAGCTGAGTACCGCGTTCGGTCTGGTGTGCTCGTCGCGATTATTTCCGCACTTCCGCAAAATTGCATTTCCCACTAAGTAATTTTCACATTTATATGTTTGCCATAAATTCCCATTTGCCGAAAATAATCCCCCACAATCTTGTGGCGGTCCTTCGCTACTCATGGGGTGTCGGGCTAACTATTCCGCTCTCTAAGGAAGGCCAATAGTATCATTGGAGTATCATCAGAGTGACCTTTTTTAATACGGCTTTTCGATTGGTGTCCGCGTTACATTGTTGGGTCCAGAGATAGTAGGTTGTTTGGCCATTTCATACGTTTGGATCTGGCGCGATTTTTTGTCATTGGAAAAAGTTTATGTTCAGCAACTTTTGTGCTGTCAGACTGCACAGCTAACACTGTGCTGATTCGTTCACGTTTTATGATTGCTTTCTTGGGCAACTTGGACATTTTCATACCTTTGTATAATTTATGTATAGTAAAAAGCTTCAAACAGACCCCGAAGAAAGGCGAGTTGTTTGATCGAATCGCAACGAACTCGAACGAAGAAGGTTCGTACTACAACCACCGATGATACTCACTTAGAACGAGTTATGAATTATATCATTGTGTGAGTTAGTTATTAATTAGTGATTGTCATTTAGTGACTCGGTTGGGGACAGGGTGTTAGGTGAGGTCGTCATGGTCCTCACGGAGGTGATGGCATTGCCTCTTTGCCTCACAGCGAAGGAAGGGCGCTGCAGGAGGAACGAGTCAGCGCGCTTGTCCCCGGTGGCGCGTATCAGCCAGTGGTGGACCTTTCGAAGAGATTGATAGTGAGGGGGCCGGGGCCACCTATGGTTTCGAAAAGGTGAGTTGCCTGGAGGGCGGCGAACTTCCGTAGCTTAGCCTGCTGCGCACGGGGTACCGCGTGACCGTGGGTGGTTGCACAGTGATTGACATGATTGAGCATCATGTGGCGTGGCTGGCAACCGGCGCTGTGCTCGCACGATAACTCGTGGTGGCCATTCGTAGCGGCAGTGTCCCTCAATGACCGCAGCAGTGAGTCAAAACAGGGGTCTCGAGGCGAAGGCCCACACAGAACCAGAGGAAGAGGTCGTCTAGGGCAGTCCGAAGGAACGAGAAGGACAGCTGGACCGATCAGCTTCTCTCTACCAGACCGAACAGCCAGGTCACCTCGATTACTTGTGTGTGCCACGCGGAGCGTCTAAGTAGGGCGTTTTCTCGAGATTGAGTTTCATGCATGATTGAGTGACCTTCGAGGATCGCTTGGACGGTTTTTGTTTTGTCTAAATAGGTTGTTCCCTTCTTCGTTTTTGGTGTTCTTGACTGATACTCAGATCGAATGAATAGCGGATGGCGTCTACATTTCTGTGTTCTAGATCAGAATAAGTGCATAGATATGCTACACGATATAAACACATATAGGGGACATACGCAGCCAAGCAAGGTACACGCCATTGAAGTGTTTTTAGATGGTACATGTGGATGAACTATTTTGTTCTTGTAACTTCTAAGAAAAGGGGGCAGCCATTGAATTTAAAGACTGTGTCACGGAATCATCACCTAGCGCAGTGAAGAACGGGCCAGACGAGTTGTTATTCACGTTATGGCAGCTTTTTTTTACGCATTTCTACCATCGATAGCAACTACGGTGCTGTTTTGTGCGAATGGTTGAGAACTTATGTAATATTGTGTCGAAGGCGCATACAGGGCTTCTTGCAATCGGCAAACAACAAGTATGAGCATAGATAATGAGATGAGTGTCTTCCACCTGGATAACCGGATCACTATTGTAGAACAGGTTACTCGCCACTGAGCAGTAGCTCGTTTACGAGGCCTAGTTTACGCTATACGGGGATCCGGTTCAGAATCAATGAAACCTTAAAACCAAACGCATCGTACCCCAGTACATCTGTAGGCCACTCAAGCGTAGTGTCCAAGACACAACAGACACATAACCGATTGACGAATAATCGTCACAACTTAACTTGGTATACTGTAAGCTGTATTCAACTACGTTGCCATGCAGTCATTGTATATTCGAGCAATAGGGCTATTTCAAGGGAGTTCTATAATTCATTTTTAGTTGAATGCCACCATACACCATGACACATGACGTAACAGTCCGTTATGTCTGTTACGTCATGTGTCGGGAACGAACACGAACAGCGAATCGATGACTCCTGTTGAGTCAAGAATATCAGCTCAGTGGAGCAATACAGTTACAGCCATTGTTATATATAGTACAAAGACATTCTATGAGAACTACGAGCCTTCGCGAGAGCGGCACACTTCAAATAGCTATGGACTCTGTTGCTTCGTGGAAAGTAGCGGCGCAGAATAAAACAATAGTTCCTGCGTTGTATTGGGGGACAAATAAATTCGTTTCCTTTCTCTCTATGAAATCATACGAAACTCCGAGTACGAATCGGGCTATATAAATCTCGTTTGGAGCGTGGTGCTTTTAGTTCGTGTACGGCCAAGGACAATCACAATGCTGCCAATAGCTATATTGTTCAATATATGCTCAGCGGTCTCTGTCAGCAGAGGTACGTCAGTGTAACGGACCGCCTTATGCAATGGTAAATGGTAAATGGTAAATGTTTATTGGTTTATTTAAGGAGCTGCAATTTTTCAATGCTTAAGCTCTCTTATATGTCACAATAGTTTTGATTTTTGTGTTAAAACAAATATTGGACGCGTAGGATATGCTTTATGTTCTGAAATTGTGGCTCTTCAGGCTTCCATTTAAACTGCCGCTGATTAGAGTTGACTGTCTAACTGATGTGCCTCAGCGGAGGATGCCTATTTTAAGTATGGCAAGATTTGCAAAATATTGCCACCATTAAATTACTATAGCCTGATGGGTAAACACCTGGTACTTCAAGACGCGTGAAGTGTCAGTCGACTCTCCTCTCACGAGTCTATTGTGACATAGTGTGACTCTATTCACATCTGCGCATATACAGTGCAGCTTCGATTTTATATACATATCCCGCCACTATTTAGTTCAAAGTCTCTTCACCATTTTCGTATTTTCGTCTCTTTGCTATCTACCATATAGAATATGCGTATTGGACGCAACTCCTAATTATTAACAGCAGAGTATGCTTGCAGTCGAATCGAATAATTCATCATCACTCAACTACGCGCGAATGAAATGCGCTCGAAAAAGCAAACCTGGATACGTATACTGAAGCGAAATAGCATTGTCGAAATGAGAAAAAAAAAACGGCCTGAATTAAAAATTCAAATGAACTTGCGGTTTCAGGATTCATCGTAAATTCAGACGACGGCAAAATTCGTCCACCAGATTTCGGGTCTAAGTACTCGATAATTGGGGAGATCATTTATACGGAGGACGAGATTCATGTGCCATTCCGGGCGTACATCGATGGTCCAGAGGGAGTCGGACGGATTGACTATAACAATGCCGATCAGGTCACGATCATAACACCGGGTCAGTATTTCAGGCACGGGACCTATTGCGCTGTTCTTCGTCCTTCTTGTTTGGCATCAAAGCTTTTGATTTCAAGTGATTACCGAGAGTTCATCTCTGATCAAGCTAACGTGAAGTGCTTGTCAGACGCCACTCAGACAAGTTAGCCACGTTCTGCCATGACAGGCTCAAAGGGCGGAGGATCTCAGCTGGGGCTCTTGGTCTCCCCAAATTTTAGATATCCGCCAACCTGAGTCGCGTACTAATTCGTCTTGATTGTTAATTATCAAGTTATTGAACGTGCACTAATATATATATATATGATGTATGTATGTATTATAGTCTGACGTTTTTCTTTCGATTTCATTGTTGGAAAGAATTGGTGAGGAGGCTTGTGTGGATACCCAATCAGGAAACGCATATTCCGGAACGTCGCTGTATCAAATTTAAACCGACGGACGATTACCTCAGTAAAATCGATTCGCCTATGCCTCTAATGAATTATTTTGGGCCAGGGGCCAGAGTGGACCTAGTCGAGTGCCAAGTTGCGGGTAGGGTCGATCCGACCGACTTGAGCTGTTTCGTGTTCAACGGCCGAAAAGGCTTTAAAATTCGTTTTTGGGCTGTGAGGTAAGTTCGCTAGCTATGTCTCTTCGTGTTCACGTCTAGCTAATTAATTAGTGATTCTTCTCTCTTGTATGTGGCTGTCATAGGTCTGCTGTATATATATCTCCCTAATGCGTTACCCTTTTGTCTAAATGTAGATACGTTTCTGATGGTTTCAATCACTGCTATTGATATGGTGGTTTTTGCCACCATTTCAACCGCTTGTTCGAGTACTAAGTAAATTACGAAAGCGCTACGCCTTTCACACATTCAATGGTGATTAGGTTTTGATAGCTTCGTCTGAACACGCTTTTCATAGTACCGGAGTTCTGCTGGTAAAGATCGAACCGAATAACTTTCGAGCGCATTCGCAGCTGCTTTGACCATGACCAGACCCTCATTTCGTAATTGGTTTTCGTTCATGCTAGAACGCCTGAGGGAGTTTGGGAGCCACGGCGTTATCAGATGCCCGAGTCAACCATAATGTATGCGTACTATGATCGTGAAGTGCCTAGCGGTATATTTCATCCACCTCAGATGCTGCCAAATTGTAAGTATACGAACTACATATCAAAAATCATCTGGAAAGGTGACTCGCCTAGCTGAAGGTTTACGAGGCTTTGTGCCTGTTGTGCAAAATCTTTAAACAATCGTTGGATGCCCTTGAGGCATATGGCAGTGCCAAGAGTCGTCCATTTTACGGGCTGAATCTGACCCATCTCTATGCGAGCGAGCCGTTAAAGTACTAAGAGCGTGTGGCGTTTTGTGAACACCCACAATGAGGTTAATTCCATTGCTTAATTGAGATACTCAGGCCACACCAGCTCAGGTTTGGCAGCCTTGTTAGGATTGAGCCACTGGAGTGCTGCCACCACCTCATAGTCTTTATGTTGGCGGCTATATCAGCCCACATCCATTTGGCCTGCTCGTCCCAAATCGGACAATCTAGTAGAAGTACTAGCAGAACCCAGAACCCAGGTCAGGCTGGTGCTGGCCATATGCTAGAGCACTACAACGCTCAGAGTCCAACCGCCACTTAAGTAAAAGGCGAAGTGACGACTTCTCCTTTTTGAGCAGTCTGGAGGCTCAGAAGTGGTCAGCCTTATGAAAAACATGGCGACTATTGTGTCGAAAGATGTCCTCGCTAATGCGTCGCGGCTAACTATTATATAATAGAAAGGTGAATCCAAACCTGCTATTAGAACCTCAAAACTGATCAAAGTATGTACGAAAATTATGTGATACAGACACCAGCAGAGAAATCGAGGCCATTTGTTTAAATGGGGATGTACAGACAAAAACCTCTCTCTCTGTTTGGCTGTATCATTTCGCACGTCCAGACCGGCATTTTTTGCATCCATCATTGTGAAGATGGACGCCGTCGAGTGATCGCAAATGTCTGTTGAGTTGTTTCACGGCCAGGTGCTTAAATCATGATCGAACATTACGTTTGTGTTCAATACTCGTTCTGTAATTCCTTTTCGCAATATTGTTAGTTGCTAGAATAATTTTGAGAAGGACTGCATATTCGAACTGCGCATAAAGTATTTTTATTTGAGTGCATCTGCTGTTTTAGCATCAGTCCCGTCCAATTGTATGGTCAACTGTTAAGTGCTATAGCACCAAATACGTTGATATTGGGTAACGCTTATGCTGAAAGTTGTACAATCTGTTGTGTAGTTAGTTAGCGATATCAAGCAATGAACCTTCTTCGTTTCGACATTTCTCATACGCCATTGTCGTTGTTAAGCGTGTCAGTGGATGCCTTTATTACCTGACTCACGCCCGATCGATCCCGTAAGAGAGTTCAGGCCCACAGCTGATGATCACATCGCTGAGCAATTCAGGCAGTTTAAGGAAACGTATAACAAACAGTACGCAAGTCTCGAGGATGAACTCCGACACGAGAGGAATTTTCAGCGCAATTTGGCCTATATTATCTCGGCGAATCAGCGAAATCTCACCTACGAACTTGGTATCAACGACATGGCCGACTGGAGTATCGCGCAGATCGAGAATGGGCAAAGCTGTCTGGTGATCGGAACATTTGAGGCCGCGAATAGCAACAACAAGGTTCACCTCAACAAGTATTTTGCTTATTTGCGAAAATAATGTGGCATGGAGAGCTGATTATGAGTAAGCTGCACTCGATGAATAAGAGATGGGACTTAACGATGCGATGGGCCGTAACAATATATGTATATTTATATATAATATGTACATCAGTGTATTTGTCGTAGTATCTTTATGATAGCATTGACGCCGTCTTGGCTAAACAGGACTTAAGTATCTCTTTGGTGTCTAGCAAGCTCACTTATAGCCATTACATGGCCGGAATAGAAGTGGCTAGCCTTCAAAAGTGTTTACGATACGATATATTCTGCAGTCTAACGACCGTTGTCATTATCTCGCAGAGTTTCTTCAAGTCCCACTTGAGAAGTTCAAAGCATCTGAGAATCCCCGCGGCAGTGGATTGGAGAGAACAGGGGGCTGTAACCCCTGTCAAACATCAGGGAGAATGTGGTTCATGTTGGGCGTTTGCCGCTGCGGGGGCACTTGAAGGAGCCTATTTTCTAAAGGTAGGCTTTTGGAAGCGATTGCCTTTCGATGCCTATTAGGCACCGTTCAGCATAGCAGTAGGATGATTCAAGATCACCCCCTTTTTCCTGCAGAACAGGGTCATATTTATGAAGATGGCAGGAAGTTGTCATCCATTCACACCGCAGTGATTATCTCAGATCCACTTGTACGTGCTTACCCCATGACGATCTAATGGTGCTAACGTCTACCAGGGATGTGTGGTAACGTCTACCTTCGACGTTGATCATGATAACAATGATTCCTTCAAGGACAGTTATTGGCCACAAAAAAAAACGAGATTTCAATCGAAAAGGAGATGAGGAGTGACATAGCCGTGTTCAGCACTGCGATTCCCACAGTCACTGGAAGCGAATGAACATACAAGCAATAGAAGCAGCAACACAAAAACCTGTAAAGGCGGTTGAGTCTCGTCTTCTCCGTCTAGCAAATAACGTGTATTGCATTGTCATCGGTAGATAATCATCTTTTCGCGATTTCAGACTGATCAGCTGGTCGAGCTCTCCGAGCAGCAGCTGGTTGATTGTGCCTGGAATGAAGGAGCCGAAGGCTGTGATGGGGCGCCACTTCATTCGCCATTCGAGTATACAAAAAAGTACGGAATCACTTCTGATATTCGGTACGGACGCTACCAGATGAGCGTAAGTATGATTAAACAGCTTGGGTGTCATGTGTAGCACTTTCTACAATAGGTAAGACCGAGTCGTTTTTGCTTCTCTCGGTCATAAGTATGACAGCTCGGCTGTTGATAGCTGACTCAATCGGGCGAAATCTTAAGGGTATTCACTAGTTCACAGCTATTGCCACCTCGTCCTAGGAAATAAATGTGTCCTGTAAGCCATTACCCACGTATGCTAGCGAGTTCACGAGGGTTTAAACGTTCAAACTTGACGGATTTGCATGTGCCGCATGGTCGAGAAAGTTCGCAGACAAATAATCAACGGCATGCAGTGACATCGCAAATCTGTTAACAGAGTATAGCCATTTCTATCTATAAGATTGGATAAACTCCTCGATATGGCGTCCGCGCTATGGCGCCACTCTGTACCTCACAATCGTAACGATTATTTTACAATAGTCGATGGCGAACAACCCCCCCCCCGCGTGCGTGTTTGCGATACGTTTTTCCTCTCATTTCATCATCAGGACGGGATTTGCCATGACAGGGAGGTCGGTCGCATGGTAGTCCCCACGGCGAAGTCCTTCGATTTCATTAGCGGTACCGAAGAATATCAACGAGCAATCGCGCAGTTCGGGCCTATTGCAGCAGGGATGCACATGCCCAGAAGAGGTGTATTTTATAAACGGGGCGAACTCCAGTGCCCTGACGTAAGCCTAAATGACATAAACCACGCTGTGCTTATTGTCGGCTACAACACAACCGCTGACGGCGACGTCACTTGGATTGTAAAAAATTCATACGGGACCCACTGGGGCGCTAGCGGCTATTTCACCATAAAAGGAAAGCAATGTGGTATTACTGAATTGGGCGTCGTTATCGAGGATCTGTTACTTTAACACAAGCTGTTGCAAAGTGCAAGGAGACCGGTGTCAGCGCGGTGGCTTAGACGGTTGAGTGGTCTCTGGCTATAAAGAGCCAGAGGTCGCAGGTTCGAGTCCCGTGTCGTGACATATAAGAGAACTTAAGCAGTGTAAAAACTGCAGTTCCTTTAATAAACAAATAAAGCTTTACCTTTACCTTGCTATGTCGTTTGAATATCTAGTATTATAGCTATTTTCACTCGTTGACTCACATAGGCGTTCATTGTTCTATATGCTCTACATATATAATATGGCGTAGAGAAATCAAGCGAACGAGTACGTTAATATAATTATAGCAACCAAATGATAATTGTAACAACAATAATTTGTGTTATATATTCGCGTTGAATTAATGCGAGCCACTGTGTGTCTTCGCGAGCTATAATATATGTGTTCTACGAGATCTGCGTAATATTTATCACCCAGAGCTGAGAAAACATAATCAAATGTCTCTCTACCAGCTCGTTATGGGCATTTCTAATCGTTTTGAGTGAATTGGCAACGAATAGCCAGCACAAGCATGAAAGAATTCATGAATCAAAATCGGTGACAAACACATTGCTAGCCATTGTTGTGTCACTAATGACATACGAGCTTGTGCCGCCTAATTGGGAGCACATTTCGAATCGGTATTTGGACATGGGAATCAGCGTTGCCTGATTTGCGTCGGAGTGATTATTACCGCCGCAGACAGAGCTGACCCTCTGCTTCTCCCTAGAAACCTATGGGAACAATAGAAACCTGCGCCAGGTGATCATGGCCATAGTGGATCGCGTTCGAATACTAGTATCAAGCAGTTATCTAGGAGGAGTATCTCTAACTTCGTAGCTGTGTACCGAGCTAGACGTAGGTTGCGAATGATTTTAAATCCACACACTCTAAACAAAATTCAGAGGCCTATATAATTATATATATGTATATATATTATAATATATATATAGAAGGGAGCCGACAGAAGTGTAGAGCCTATGATGAAATCCATGGAGAGCGAATCTAGACAGGACATGCCGGTTCTATCGAGGCAAACGTCGACAAGCGGTTGAGCAGCTCAAAGCCTAACGGAGCTCTCAGCTCCGTAGGCTACCATCGAAGCAATATAGGCTCAATGCCTACACTCAAAGATAAATAGCATCGTCTTAGCAAAGCAGAAGTGTTTTCATTACTTGACGCTAGAGATGGCGATTACCTAATGTGCTGGCTCCGGAGAGAGACCCGTGACTCTCAGTGGATGCCAATACGCCGATTAGTTAGGTTGTCAGTTGGCACTCAACGAATACCCCCAGGGATAACACAAGATTTCGGTGATATTCTGATACATGATCTGCCCGAGGGGAAGGTGTAAAGCCTTCCCTTTGGTGCGTACATCTGAAATCATGCATGCTGGCCATGGGACCGATAGGGCACACCGGAACTCGGCAGCGAACCCGATTCCTAGAGCCTCACCTACCCGTGCCATATCATTATATGAAAAGGGGCTGCTCCTTCTAAATCCGTATGTTCGGCCATTTTTCCTGGATTTTCCTGGTCAAAACGAGGGCGACAAGGTTTAATTCTTTAATTTCCCGCCTTTCTTTTCATTACTAGCTGCACATTTCTAACGTTCCAGATCGTCATGTTGTGTCTCGTTCCACCAAAACAACCTCAATAGTAACGAAGCCCAATCTGTATCGCACACCTTTCGCACATATCACCTTGTATGCAATCCTCGTGATGCCGACTTGGTTAATCCGACGAGGCGGGGTGTAACCTTCCAGAGGATGGATCTAGTCAAATTTGGACTTCACACGACTTCTTATCAGACTGACACGGCTCTCGTCATGTAGGGTACTAGGTAGCTGTCGAAATAGCGTTATAGAAAAAGGAACACCGTGACACTGTTCTGTAGTGGGAAACTAAAAGCATGAGCAAGGTATGAGAACGTACACGTGTGGGGCCTCTCTTGCATGTCACCGTCTCACTGGGAACTACTCGATGAAGAGGCTTGAACGCGTGGAGGCTCATTGAAGTGCAAGGAATCGATCTTCTAACCGTAGTAAATCTTCACGATTTTCCGCTGGGGTCGAAACTATTCTTCCCGAATATCCTCGCTGCAAAGCTCATTGCCCATGATACGATGTGGACCAATTTGAAAGTATATACATATATATCAGAGGCAGTAAGTGTGACGTGTTGCTCTTTGAGATCGCACAGTTGTGGCTTTGTCGCCTGCCGACTACTGCCAGAAGGTGGGATCGTTAAGGACGGAGGGCCCACAGCCAATAATTCAATAGGCTAGAAGCGGATGCAAGCAGTGCATGTTCAATCTCCTCGTCTCGTCACTTTGAAGAAGGTTTTCGAGATTGACCACACTTCCTTCACATCCACCCGACAAGACCTTTTTGTTCTACCTTATTGTTTATTTCTTCCGTTCATACCTTGTCTGTCTAACTGAGCAACGTTCAGGAGGGCCCCTAAAATGGCAGGATCACCATATGTGTGTTGGTATGCCACATATGTTGGTAATGCGAAGAAGATTTGCCCGACAAAAATAACGGAGTCTGCCTTTTACCAGTCCCAGAAGCAAAACATGCCATTCCCGATAAGGATTTACATTGAAATCGGTGTCGGCTGATTTATAACCGGTTTATGCCGCATATCTGATTGTTCATGTGCGGCGCCCTTCGTTCCATTTATTAATGTCAGTCCAACGTCTCGTGAACAACATGCATCTGTGGTCGTACAATCCTCACAAATTCTCAATGACATTGCACAAATGAATACCATCAAGCCAACATCGAATAGTAAAAAATAAAAACATACTTCAAAATCCCTTTATAAAAGTGAACCTTGTGAATCGCGTATAGATATACATATATATTTATATATACAGCCACACACCGACACCGCTTTTATCGATCACTGTCATAGGTGTCACTCACTCTAGTACACTATCTGTTAGCGTTTTCTAGTACTCTCGCGCGTTCTCGCGCGAGTACTAAACGCTTAAACTCGCGGCTTTCGAAATCGGCAAGTTGTCTGCAACACCACAGCGACTACTTTAAGTCCTTGCAGCGGTGGCAGCGTTAGGCTAAATCGCAAGGCAAGCCCAATTTATCCAGCCAGTCCTAACGAATAGCAACGAGAATCTAACGAGCCGGTCTCGCTGTTCGCTAGCATAACCCAGTAGTCGACTCAGGTGGGTCGTTGCTTTGCAGTGGCACAAAGATCAAAACGATATCGCTGATCTAAACAATTTTCTAACTACAGTATTATAGTATCTACTACCAGCCGCTGCAGCAGCAGTAACAATCATACAACACTCATCGGCCGGCGTAGTCCCTCATTTCGACCATAGCTGAATTGTTAACCGAGCGGCGGTCGCTATCGGCCAGAAGCTATCTCCGGCTGCTCTGTTGCTGTCGGCGGCAGCAACGACTGCTGAACTGCGGCGAATTCGCTGATTGTTGCTGAGTTTATACACGGAGTGCGCACAGAGATCAAGAGATACAAAAACATGCGCGCTCGCATAAAGCACACCCTCTCAACTCGAGCGGCGGTAACGGCGGCACCGCTGCTCTGTCACGTAGCTACGATGGCGAAATGAACAAATCGACCTACCCGGTAGGCGGGCGGGCAGCCAATCAATCATCCAGAGTTGACCGACTGATCTGTTCCTGGATCCAACTCGAACTTGACTCCTTAACGTAATGTTTCCATTCACCTAAAATATGGTGGCGGCGGCGGCGGTAGCAAAACCAACCGCATCAACGACAGCATCTCGTTAACATCAGCTTCATCGTCGTCCAGGCCCCGATGTTGGCAGCAGCACCAGTGGCAATAGAGCAACAGTTGTTGTTGCTGCTGTTGATGTAAGCGGCAGAGGTTGGAGTCGCTGGTATCGTACCAGTTGGAGATATTGAGCTGGATATGGTTTTGCTTAATGGTCGAATATCTACGATTAGGTAGCGCCCGAGGTGACGTAATCTCGACGGTTATTGTCAGGAGCAAAGGCCGCGCGTTGATGGGATATTCTGATCGGATCTCTATAGAGTCGATCCGCAGTTTGGACAAAGAGGCATTCATGAGAAAATCAGACGCCTACGAAATCTAACTGCGAGCTAATCGAACCTAACCTAACCTTTGGAAAGCTGTATCACGTTCGAAATACTAGGCCTGATTTTGTCCATCTAATGTCTCGTGCGTATGTCGCACATAAGAACACCTTCGTAATTATTACAGGTAGGCACGAGTTGACAATTTTTCATTCACTTGATCAGGCATTGGCAGACGGGAAACGAACTGCCGGCAACGCTTGGTATCGCCTCATGATCAACCCTACTGGCTTACCCTAGTGGATGTTGGGCGATATGCGTTGGTGGCCGTCTCCAGAACTGGCGAGGATTTAGGCGAACAAACGAACAGCCTTGCCCTGCGGATGCCTTCGTTGTTCGGACGGAGACCGCTGATAGCGATTTTGCCGGATTGGCGATCGGAGCGTGCCACAAGGATCACGCGGACTGTTACCGTGTCCCCCACCTCTCCGCGTTGCCAGCGCCGGTGGTTCTCTCTGACGGCGTGTTCGACGCCTACAACAGCAAGAACCGCTACAACAGCAAGATGCCATCAGGGATGGGCTGTCCCTCGGCGTCTGCTGCGGTGAATTCGCTGAATTGCCTGCTCCGCCATTCGGAGACGGATAAGGTATCATATGTCCGGGTCCCTGCGCGTGCTGGCCATCGCTAGAACAGAGTTGCAGGGAGCGGCGAGCGTACGACCTCTGCGCAGACTCACCACCGGCGTTTTTCGGTGGTGGGCTTGTACACATCATTCTGATTCAAACAGTCGTCGATCGGTAAGCGATCGACAGCTGACTAACCTACTCAAACATGGGGGGGGGGCTTAGCGGTACAAACAACCACTGGAGCGGTTGAGTTCGCTGGCACCGAATGGCGCAATTGACTTACCTCTAGCTAGGAAGGTTTTACATACACACACGGTTAAGCCGGTATGAGAGGATCGAGCAGGTGGCAGGGCGGCTCTGCAACGATACTTTGGACTTAAGTGACATCGCCGCGCCGGCTCTCACCGTTGCCACCGTTGTCATTTGCTGTTGGTGGTGGTGCTGCTGCTGCTGCTGCTGTCCCCGCTGCTGCTGTTGTTGTCGATGTTACGGTTGTCGGTATTGTTGCTGGCCGCCAATGTTCTCCCATGCGCGTGGTGTTCAATTGGCCAAAGATGACGTGGGTGCACCGGTGGACGGGGAGGGAGAGACGGGGTGGCTGTAACGGATTGACATATACTCAGCACTGCGTCCGTCCAAGAGAAAGAGTCTGCAGGTGACGTTGATGATACCGTCTCAGTTCTACGACGGTGACACGATGCGAGCAGGTGGTGAGAGCTTGCAATACTGACAGACCATTGGCAGCGGCGGCGGCGCCGGCAGCTCCTCCTTATGTCAATGGGTGTCGTCAGTGGGCAGTCCGATTGTATATTGATCTGGCGGCAGACACCAGCAATCACAGCTGGAGCGACGGCTGGATTGGACCTAGACAGGTCGCCTCTCGCGCAACGGGTGGCTCTGCCCGCTGCTGAGAGGGCAGAGACAGACGGAGCCTTGGTGCTCTCATCGTGAGCGGGTGCTGGAATGACGACCAATTAGTCATTGGTGTCAGTGCATCAGCGCACGCAGCGAAGGTCGTGCTATGGATGGAGTGGCCGAAGCACGTATTGAGGGCGGTACTCAATTCGGTGGATGTGTGAACCGTTGATGACTAAGTACAGAACTTGGAGGTTGGCTGATCGCGACGAGTGTGACGCCTGTATCGTCGATGGATATGTACAGCAGAAGTTGAACGAAGTTAAGGAAGACCGGTTGAGGTTCTGTGACATGCCTGGGAACGTTTGCAACGTGCGCTCTCGAAGGAGGCAGTTTAGGTTTGGTGCTGACATATGAACGTCTGTTAGGAAATCGAAGAGTATCTGAGGAGTTCGTTCGCGTCTGTGGTAGACAACGGGGCGGATCGGACCAGCAAATGGTTCCAGTACGGCAGATAACACGGGAAATCTGGTCGTCAAGCCCAGTGTGCACAAAGTATTTCCCAACTCTAGATAAAAAACAACGATCGCACGGGAAGCTTCGAGTGGAAAAGGACTTGATGAAGATGGTGGCTAAGCGTAGTGAACAAGGTCCACTGGCAAATTTGCACGTATCGATCGCACGACGATCAAGTTAGCCCCGTTCAAATAACTAGCCAAACAGGTGTTTTCAGAAATAGTGCTCAAGCGAGTCGGCATCACCGTTCGCGCGGTCCTGCAGAGAGAGTGTCGATTTGGGTGTACGAAAATTAGAAGGAGAATTTCGACAGACTCTCACTTGATCAGATTTCAGCGACGATCCCGCAGTAACACTAGGATACCAAACTACAGGTCTAAATTGATCGAGCTTTCGTAACCGGCTGGGCAAGTGGTAAGCAATAAACAAAATATTGGCAAAATATTGATCGTGTTAGATGAGTATATATGTTTTTAAGCGAAGACCGACTCTCAGCATCGTCTCCCCTAAGTTCACTTCTCTTTCTGTATATAGTACTATTTGTGACGCCGGAGGTATTGTCACTTGGGCTAAGGGTTCGGAACCACTCTCGAATCACATTGAACCATATGTGTCCTGCGGGATTCGTAGTGGAGACCCTCGAGTTCCAAGTTACATCCCGCTTGACCTTTCTTCTATATACTGAATAATTGCAACTGTCACCGCCTGTACTCAAATGCAATCATATATCCTCGCTGATATGGCAATGCCATCAAACGTCTCCACATATTTTCCAGTTGACCGCCACTGCTATGTGGACTTCTTTAATGGTATTTATCAGAGCCCCTTTATCTCGGCTTAGAACGCTCGTTGTACTAAACGAGTTATCTATTAGCTTTTCCGCTTTAACCACTAAGGTGACTGTCACTGTCCTTCGCTCATCCGACATCTATTTAGCTAACTAGGCTCGATGGTTCAGGAGAACTGGGGCCTGTCTTGAGAATCCATCAGATACTGAAAAGTACGCCCATAATGTCCCCGCGCAATGACAGCCCCAGAATGTCTTCACTGATCAATTCAGTATGCAGTCAGCGTTGTAAGCTCAAAGTTAGATCTCTCGCTCACGAATTCGGTCAGCCTCGAACTCACTCGAGCAAATTGTACGCTTGAATAACACTCGAATTGCGGTTGTGAACAGGTCACGCCGTACAGAAGTCTATCTAAATAGCGTTTAATAATATACAAATTAGAATAAACCTTCTAGGCCCACATGACGTTACTATGTTTTACATTCATTCGAGGTGGTCAAAGAGTTTAGATGGTAGTAAGAACGTGGTCGCCAGTATAAGGCCTTGTACGTGTGGTGTCTTGGATGTGTGTTCTGGCATGCCTTTCTAGATTGATCATACCGAACTCGGACCTATGCATGATCGAATAGATCGAGGTCATAATTAAAAGAATAACATAGAATTGTGCCCAGCCTTCGTTATTTGCTGCGTATACATCAAGCGTGAATGATCTCAAAGCGATGTGGGTCCCCCTTACGACATGTCTCGGAGTTATGCAGCCATCCGGATCGGTGCCGAGGAAATTTCTGATGGGTGAAAGGTTGAGAGGCAGGAAGAACCAGAGTATTTTTTATGTCCCAGATGGACTAAACTCTGTGTTGCACAACAGAGAAAACCGACGCTGCCTATAGTTAGGGTACCAGATATATATAAAGCTGTCGGAGGTACAACCCCTGCGAGGTGGCTGGAAGAAGAAGGGCTCAGATCAATCACGTATGGCAAGAAGCTTGACTGACGATTGGCTCAACTGTGCGCCTGAGGCAATAGAGCCCCCAATTGGTCTTCTATGCATTTCTGTTTATGCATGATGAACCTGATACTGTTTTTATCGTCTGCCGCGACCAGTCCCCGACAGACCCTTCCTCGCGATGCGTTTGAGTGGCAAACGATCCTCTGTCGACATTAATTACTGCCGACTGTCGTGGTCTTTTGTTGGGCGAGGCAAACGGCTCCGCCAAAAATTCCTCGAAAACAATCCATGTAAGTGTTGAACTACATTGTAGTATTAGTATACCTAAACGTTAATTGTGTAATTTGCCGTTTGCTTGCCAATGCCTTTTCGCCTAGCTCTGGACAGATATCTGGTTGGCAACAATACCCGACGTACTGGCACTTGTGTTTGAAGAGCGTGAATATAATCCGCGCAATCCGGTTCGAAGATTGTCTTTGAGTCACGTTACAGGAAACAAGCCTCTGGGCGATCTATGGCTACTGGGAGAGGTTTGAGCCTTCTAAAGGAAATAGGCCACAAACGAAGGACCCACTCTACCATGTCTGGGTCTTATCGCCGACGAGGCCTTCCCAATCAAGGACGTTCTACTGTCGAGTAGTTTCTGGGTTGTACGACGTTTCCGTTTTCGGAACACGTCTTGTTTAAAAATCAGGTCTTGCTAGAAGGGCAACTGTAGGAGTGTAGCTTTAAGGAATTTCAAAGTATGGATCAATTTCACATAGACATTTCCATTTGCAAGCTCTAGTGGACATTAATCCTTTGTCCCAGACCCAACTAACGGCTGGAATCATCCAAGTCGGCCATTTAAATTGTTTATCTTCGAGGAAAGACGCCAATTACGTATCTTTATTTAGCTGCAGTAAACCCTTTTACCTCGGCATCGGGTCGTTGTTCCACTGGTGCTCAGTAAATTTTCCTACAAATATCCAATACGGACACTACCCCTAATTTTCAAAAAGTCTATAAACATGTATGCGTATTTTTTTTTTATTACATTAATCTTGTTCACGGTGGTTGAACCTCTCCCGTGCGGAGCAGGCCTAGCTACAAGAGTACGCTGCCCTCCAGGAGATCCATCTCTATTCCCTTCTTACCTTCGAAATCCTAAGCGGACTCGGCCCCCTCATTGCCAATTTTCTCGAAGGGGTCTACCTCAGGCTGGTCCGAGCTGCCAGGGACCCGCGCGCAGGGTCCTTCCTTGCTGCAGAGGCTTTTCCTGGCTGTGAGTCAATGTCATCGCCTCCCTTGGGAGTCCCCGTGATGGCCTCGGCCTGACACCCTGTCTCCCCAACTAAGTGACTAATTGTTGTATATATTTAGACACACAATAATATGAAACAATTTATGTATAATAGCATAACTTAAATAATAATAATAATAATTCGTGTGATTCGAGCAGTGAGACCTATGGGACTTTATTTAGGGCTGCTTCACCTTGAAAATGTGTATGCAGTTATCAGTGACGTTTGTATATTGATCACTCTAAATGAATGAGGTTTTCGTGTGCTTGTGCCTCGGAGGAGAAATCACTTGATGTAATGAATTTGATTGACTATGGTGGCGGCACTCTGGCGGGTTCGTCTTAGATCTGAGTCGTGAAACCAGTCTACTTTCAAACGTAGTAAAGAACGACGTGGTATATTCTCATATTCTACTCACACATGGCACATCGTTTCCAAGGGCATTTTTAAACACGCATATTTGTTCTCTAATGTTTCTCAACATATGCAAATAAATTCTTTATATATATATATATATATATATATATATATTTGTGGTTTCTAGGAGAATTGCCATGCAAAAGAAGCTTCTTCTTCGTGCACGATATGTAGATTTCATTACGTTCAGCGTCTATATCAGCTGTAGACTTTAATCAGCGGCAACGTCAAATGACGCCTTTTAGTTTAGGCCTCGCTTACTATTGAGCCCGCAATGATAAGACAAGCTTGCTGCAGCGTAACGCGTCGGCTAACGATACGGCGGATGGTAGTTAAGCCACGTTGAGCCAGGTTTGCTCGGTTTGTGGTAAGAGGGAGTGCTCTATGTACAGGGTCTCGGGAATATTTCGATTTGCAATACCCCGAAGGATTTATATGCACAGCTAATGACCGCTTCACTTGTACACTGGTATGGGATTTACGAGTAGACAAAAATCATTAATCTGTATTACAAGGATCACCGTGATCTTTCTAAAGATGATGAAAATCACGTTGCCATTTGATGAGGCCAGACTCGGTCACGGATTCAGCGTGGCTTAGTTGATTCGACAGAGTTGGCAAAACCTAAGTCAACCCGCCCGCCGAACCCCGTTTCAGGTAATTTCCCTCCATTATCCCACAATACAATCGGTAACAATGACTGACTCGCCACTTCAGTTGAAGCTGAAGAACAGCCCTACAAAGACTACTTCTTCAATATTCGAGCTTCCTGCATTCGTTAGGAGAGGGATTATCCTCTGCCACGGGAGATCCTCGTGAAGAAAAGTTTTTCTGCGAAGATTTGTCATAGATATTCAAAGAGGCAACTCAATCTCCGTTTGGGTAAGCTTAGATACTGGGGCGATGGTGTGTCCTATAAGCGGGATCTTCAATCCTTGGTGAATGTGATACCATGTTATTAATTGTTACCATACAATCACGAGGTACATTTTTTTCTGGCCAACCTATATGAATAAATTTCCCACCACTTTCGCTACAAGTTACTATCCTGGCAGAGCTTTCACTCGGCCGCTGTCAAAGCTATAATTACTGTATACGGCTCAAATCGTTTATCAGGTTGACGAAAGGTAACACGCAAAACCACGTAATGTCAGAGAAATGAACATTACCTGCCGGCTTGCCCCGCTCCCATCTTGTAGTTCGGGCTAGGTAAGGTCAGAGCTCAACGTGACTCATCGACGTTGACTACAATGGTCACTACTGCTTGTCGTCTTTGTAGTTACGCTCCTATTCCCTACTCTAACTGAATGCTAACCAGTGATAGACAAACAAACGAATCACTGACGCCGCTTGACGTCGCCCCTAAAAGTAGAGAACGTTTTGTCATAAAATCAACGAACTGTTCAAGACGCCTCGCCGAGGCGTCGTGTCAACGTTTCCGTCGGGGTATTTCCCAGCTCAGCTGCGTAAAGCTCGACGACAGCTCTTACGTCGTTCGTTGATATCATTCCACTATCGTATCGAAGAATGTTCCCGTTCGAGACAATATAACGAGCTGCAAATATTTTGATTCTCAGACACTTTAGAACACGAATGGCTATGGTTGCGAATGGGTTAGGGTATAGATATCGCGGCACGGTGATGACGAGGTGGTTCACGGTGGTCACCTTGTCCAATTAATTCGAAACATTTTCGCGGTCTAAGCGAACGCCAACCATCTGTTCGGGTCATTTTGGAGGGACGTTGTAGATTCGATTTCCAAATTGTGCCAAGTATGACATACGCATAGCTGACAACGTTGCCCGTACCCTCGAGTCGAAACCGCATGCAGTAGTATATAAACGTCTTGTGATTCGGTCTTGCAACATCTAAGCACTGATACGCTATATGTCAAACGGGGAGTCTATTCGTTCGGTGATGGCTGGTCAATATTCGACAGCCTGTTCTTGCTTGATCATCCGTCAGGGTAATCGTTAATAGTTCAATACATTATGGTTCGAAGTATTGCACCAGATATTGTGCAGGCTTAAATATCGTAGGAATCGAGAGATTTCATTCACTGTAATCAATAGGTAATTAATACGTAAAGGTAAAGGTTTATTGGTTTATTAAAGGAGCTGCAATTTCGCAATGCTTAAGCTCTCTTATATGTCACACGTTGGCCGACATCGCTACAAAGCGTGCAGGGTGATTCCGGTTTCGTGTCTCGTGTGTCTTTTTAAAGGTCGATATCGGTATTGTTCAACACTGAAACTCACTCTAATTTAGACGCCAGTTATGAGTTCGTTGGCCGAAGGTGGCCTTAACCATTTGTACTCTGCCGGTAGATGCTGTTGCTCCAGCACGCTATTTGCCACTGACGTGCTTTCATCTTCGAGAGTACTAGGTAGGTCTTCTAAACGTGGCGTTCTTATTAATTATTTGCAATAAAATCTTCACATGTCTAGTGTTACATTACACGTGTGTTCCATAATGCGTATCTTACATCGTGGCTGTTTTCTCTCGGCAAAGAACAAAACCCACACAGCACGAGAAGTTCCAGCCTCCAGAACGTGTTGGCTGCTCGGTTCTTCCAGCGGCTCGCTCTGTGTCTCCGTGACGCGTCTCCCAACTATGACTCTGTTTCAAGGAGTAACGCAATCAGTTTTCGTTTCAAACCTACACCGCTCACCCAATAGCCGAATCTACGCCGCGAAGGGACCTCGAGCTATGACGAAATGACCGACGACTCAGTTTACGTTATTGCTAATAGCTTCCGTCGAAGGGACTGCGAGAGCAGCCTACACACGATCATGTATAGATAAACACGCACCCACCCATATAGACATTGTGTACATCCCGCTTGGCCCCCTAGAATAACGGATAGCTCGTTCATTCCGAGAGTAACCGCCTAGTGTTCTCGCTTCGACGAGATTCGCGTCCCGTTCGACGTCAGCGCCCACAATTACATCGCACTGCCACATATACATATATATATATATATACTCGGTTGTTTGTGTGCTGCGGTTTCGAAGGCTATCCATATCGTGCCAGTCGGCGGTATGGAGTCCGAAACGAAGAAGGGTGGCGAATCAAAGGCGCACTCAAACTTTTATACTCATAAATTAGCACGTCTATGAATACATACACCCGTTCATATGGGCATCACTGCCGCCGAAACACAAACGGCACGACAGCAGTGATGCCTTAATTTATCTGCGGCATCGGTGTTATCATTGCTACGCGCCGATCTTGGCCAAATATTGAAATCGCCGTTTCTTCCTGAAACGTTTTGAAAATAGAGTCTCGTTTCCGTGAAACAAGAATTCATTCATCGGTTATTGGCATTGACCCATTGACGTGCGAGGTTCGTTTGTTTGTATACGTGCGAATTAACACTCAGTTGCACGTGTTATGCTTCGCTGGCATCGCCGGAACCACGAAGAACGAGAAAAAAATCGATGAAAACAAAATCGCAGTATTTTTAGTTCGTCAATAACTCGACTCGGGTGTCATAATGACGCCAATGGAATGGTTACTCGATTGATTGATTGACTTTAGCTTTACGCTCAGATAGCATTACTTAAGTTGAATCAGTTGAGCGTCCGTAACTGCATATATATATATATATATATATATATATATATATAACACTGAGAAAAAGAGATAGCCGTTCGCCCAGTGCTCGGTATAGAAGCCTTTCGTGCGGTCAGTACGTAAGCTGCAGTCGCGTATTCATATAAAAAAAAGATGAACGATCGATCAATCGCTGTCTTTCAAATAATTAGGATTGGCCGCTATAGATATGTGTGGGTTGAACTGATTCGGACGGTATGGTCATCTTTGACGGTAAAGAGCAGCATTGAGACCCTAATGTTTAGTCCAAATGGTAAGTACCAACACTCACCAGTCAGACTGGCACCATTTGGTCATAGTAGCGTGTACCTCAGCTGTTACCAGCTGGCCAATATGGTAACTAACTGTGTGTAAGCATCAAGGCAAATTGCTGTGATCTTCTGGATCACTGCATCGTTTTCGATGAGTGCCTCGTAGCGAACAAACAGAAACTTCTCCGCACCCACTGCCATCATGAAATACGTTGAACCAACAATTTCAAGGGAAAGCATGATGCTAATAATATTAGTATTATTATTCATTATAATAATATAATAATAATCTTAATAAAATAATTCAAAATATATTATACAAAAAACAGCAATTAAAATTCAATTTGCCTTGAGGATGTTTTTACGTATCACGTTTCGAGCTACGAGCAGTTTCGTGGGATTTTAAATATATATATGTATGTATATAATTAGAATTAATTTCAATCAATTCGACAACCCTGACTAAAACCATTTCTCTTCCGGCTTGTAATCAGCCCATTGTTGTAGTGTTCATAGTCTAGTTTCGATCTCTATGTGCCCTAATGGACAAATCGCAACCTATATTATAGTATATTCACAGCTTGGTCTCGGCACAGTATCTGTGTCATCAAACCACATCAACCACAAAACATTGCAATGACAGTGAACATTGCAATGACAGTGAACATTGCAATGACAGTGAACATTGCAATGACAGTGAACATTGCAATGACAGTCGAACTCGTCAACTCGCGATGGACGTTTACCATCAGTTAGCATTCTCCAGCAATACCGTGTATGACGTGATGTGTCATCACCCTCGTGTTTAATTCGCTCTAAACATGATACCAGATCCCAGACAATTTACCCTTATCGATTTCGCTACGAACTCAGTCGGCGACGAGCTAACGCCGGATGCGACCAGAACTCAAAACCGTGACAGTGTTCATCTCCCTTCCGTCAGGGAGTGCATATAAGCGCTCGACGATTAATCCGATCAATGAGCCAAACTACAGGCTACGATGTATTGTTGAGTCAGCTATTTCAAGAAGTTGACATTAAACCGCACACAGGGTAAATACGTCGGGAAACGAATGTGGTTTCATTCGTACAGTCAAAGGCATACACGCCTCATTGTTGTTTGAGCGATGGGTTAGCCTATTGAATATCATTGTACATTTAATGCTCAGTGTCACCGCCGTCATCATGTCAACAATGAAGAGTCGCTAGCTAATGTGATCGATAGAATGTCGCATATATACAGTGGCAAATACTGGTCTAAAGACAAAATTGGAGAGTACAAATACAATGCGATCTTATGATAATTGCAGTTAACTAACCGCGTAGTGTTCTTCGAGTCGATAGAGATTTTTTTTGCGTCAACAGCATCTATTTTCTCTCGATGTGGCCGCTGCGGCGATGCCAGCTTGCGAACACCCTATAATATATCATCGTTACATTTGGCTTATTTGCTTGTAGAATGAGAGATCTCGGCGTCGATCTCACTGGCGTCGACGGTGCGATGCCCGTAACACTCGTCGCCCCGCCAGCGTCCTGCCCTGGCAACACGGGGTCCCCGGACAATCCAGTATGTCTACGCATCATTTCGTCGGAAGATCACTTATTGGACTTTACTAATCAAGATAGATATTTATCGTGTTCTTCGTCTCTATCGCTGCTCGATATCTATACTAAATGCGAATCGGTGCCACCGTTGCCTTGTGCCCCGTTTACAGGTCATAACAATATTTATTGCGAAGCTACTCTACCCAGTCATATAATTCCACAATGAAATGCACCGTTTTCAGGTCCCGCCCTCGTTGTTTCCGGACACCGAAATGGTAATGCGGCGCCCCCGTTTATTATTTGTGTCATATAGAATCACACGTACAGATTCCTAGATTCGAGTTTATTCGCTCAATCAGTATTTTATATATATATATATATATATATATATATATATATAGAATTAGATTTACAAATGGGATTGCTTCGGGGCAAGCGGTAATCATATCAAAGATTCCCAACAGTTAGGCATCCTCAACTCTCGACAGGGTCAGGAGAAACAAATGTAAGCTTTCATGGTAATAGCTTTTTTTTATATTGTCTTTTCGGACCCTTCTAACGACTCTTGTGTAGTCGGTGCCATCCGTGGCCAATTTGGAGGACGAATTATCACATTGCAACAAGTTGGAGGACTTCATCCGAGGTGAACGGGGCCTTCCGCTCGTGACGCGAAATGGACAACGTATTGTGGGGCCGCCAGAAAATTGGCAGGGACCACCGCCTAGTAAAGGATCAGAGGTAGGCTCTCTTGGAACTCATCTAACGCTTCCACGTTACTGATCAGTTATCTGAGTTGTCAAGCGCGTGGGTGCGGGGGCAGCTCCGAGGACTTGGAACTCGGGGGTCTCCAGTTCGAAGTCCGCAGAACACATATGTGTTGAAGCAATACGAAAATACTTCCGAGCCAAGTAACAATGCCCCGAGTGTAATGAAAAACGTTGAAAAAAGTTATCTGAGTTGTTACTGGGTTTAAAACTGGGGGAACGGCAGCGGAAAATATTCGGCGTTGGATGCTGCTGATACTCAGATAGTGAAATTACCGAATTTCTCATTATCGTTTACTAATTCCCTCGGTACAAGCCCAAAATGGCCACTCTTATCCTGCCGTCGGAGTTGTTTAAACACAAAATTAATAGATACAGCTATATATGTTGGGAACGATCTTAAATGGTCATATACAATGCATAACATGTGAATTCAGCCCTCATGGACAATGTCAGAATAGGCCGTCTAAGCCATTACTTCTCCGTTCTTGAGCAGGTATTCGTTGGAAAGCTGCCCCTTGACGCGAACGAAATTGAGCTATTGCCTTTTCTGGAACAGGTAATTCTACTTGCCGATTTGCAATTACTTACATTACAAGTAACAAAGAGGGCGCGGCAGACGAGAATTTTATCTCCACCAGACCTCTGTAGGTATACTACACCCTGCAATGTATATTATAGATTAGGAAATATTTGACCGTATGGAATCTACGCAGTAACGCCTCGAATTGCCATTTCGTGCACGCTATACATTTGTATGAATGAATTTTTAATTTGACTGGAAACTTGCTTTAGCCAGACAAGCTATTTTGTAACAGTTGTAATGACTTATTACTGACTTACATTCGAATGCAAATAAAGGTTGGCCCCGTACATCTGCTTCGCCTTATGATTGACCACCAAGGACACAACAGAGGGTTCGGGTTCGTCACCTACGCTGATCCTGAAACCGCTCAACGTGCTGCCCGAGAACTGAACCAGCAATACCTCAGAGCCCATAAGTACTTATCCGTCAAAAGTGTAGTTAATTTGCTAACCTGGCTTAACCGCCAGTTAAATCCCAGTTTAAGGCTAAATTGGTTTCCACGCGTATACTCAATGTTGGACCAAGAATCAGAACAATAATTATATAAGAGTGTTTATATAGTACAATAATTATATAATAGTATATATATAGATTCCTATACAAGGTCGGCTATACACGACGACTCGAAGATCAGGCCACGAGCGCTCATGGCTGCTAAAGCCTAAAGCCTAGCAGCTGTTATTTTTGCAATAAATATACAGAGAGCACAAACAGATAATATAAGTGAATTTAATAATCCCAAAGCGTTGTTAAGCGGATTATGTTAGTCGACTAGTGGACCATTAAGTACGTAAAAAAAATTCTGTATTTATGCCTGTTTTTCTCAACACGGTGAATCACGAACGCTCACAACAGATGTTTTCTTAGTCCAAAATCGCTTAGATATTCGATGAAATATTATTTCGACAAGACGATGTAGGTACGATGCAATACCACATAACACTGTTGGTACTTCTTTTTTATCAAATAAACAATTTGGCAGGCTGCACAGCCTACAGGTACTGAGACATCCTTGATGATAAATGCCTTGACAAAGGAAAGCCTCTCGGATGGCTTGCCCAGGCCAAGCTCAGCAACCCCCGCAGTGCGCTGTAGACAGCGACAACTTTGAGGAGCCACTGAAATGAATGGGACTCCAAGAGAGCGAGATTCTCGCAGTGAGTTCGCATCTAAAGTATCGATTCCGTTAAGCTACTTTTTTTTTGAGAGAGAGAGGAAGACATTTTCTTCAAACGCACGGACACCACCAGGAACACCTTCCAATCTCGATGAAAGTGGGCCCTGATCCAGTGCAGGATTGACGTGGATGACAAAACGCCTCTACCTGCTAAAACCATCCTCTGCTGAGAGCTACTTTTTTTTTTTTTTTTAGATGAGGAAATGCTGAGAGCTACTAGTTCCTTTTAATTGTCATGTCGATCTTATTGAGACAAATAGTACTTTATCGTTTGAGTACGATTCACAAAGCGGTTCCTAATCTTTTTTCTTGGCAAGGTGAAGTCCCGAGGTTGAGTGGTTGATACGTTAGGTGCTTGTCTCTCATCTCAACAATGCTCTACACCTAAATTCGACCACTGATCGTTCGATGAGCCTATATGGCTTCTGTATGGGAGCCCACAGGGTTTTGACCTGGAGGGCGGCTACTTTTCGTTACGAATCTCGAGTTGTTATATGCAATCCTTGAACTACGTATGCAAAAGCGACCGTACTTGTCTCTTTCGAGTCCGAAACGTCAACAATCGTCTTTGATATCAGGCCAAGATGTTAGGCGTGACCAACCTTTCATAAGATCAACAGAGATACTTATCGAGGAGTAATTTAGAAAGATGGAAAATTTTCGGGGTAGCAAGTCACGATATGAGCTATCGTACTAAGTTTTCATGGAGCCGTTCGTCAATTATGTGGTCACCATATTATCTCATTATGAGCGCCTACGCTAGGCTTTTACGTTGATGAGGCCTTAGTCAGTCGGTGAATCAGCACATGTACTTTGCCAGCCGGAAGATCCGTTTCTGGTGACAGAGGCCATTACGTACCAAGTAATACCTACACAGATATAATGCCATCTCGAAAAATAATACTATCTCATGGTTAATTGTTGTCTTCTTGTCGAAACCTCCTAATGTGCCTTGACTACGAAATCGGTATCTAGGCCCAAGAATTCAAATATGTCTATGTAGGCGGGTATCATCCCAAGGGGTTTGAATCGTCGACGACACAGAACATCTCCGACGAATTTTGCAATCTGTGACAAAAGCTAGAAACGTGTTGTTTTCTTTGACAAAAAAAGTTCAACATGAAATGTTCCTTGATTTCCTATCACTTTCCAGGCGTATCGCTGTGGTTTTATCAATAGACAATCGGAGGCTGTTCTTCGGCGGTCTCCCACCTTCCGCGCGAGCTCAAGACGTACTCAACGAGGTCAGTTATGACATGATCAGAGCGAAATTTGTACATTCTATTGAACATAGAACCAACGCCATAATATTAGTGTCAATAACGATACAGCCGAAACCATACGATATTGTACTCAGAACAATGAACCAAACACTGTATTCAGGGAGTTCACTTGTTTCGTATGCATTGAATATTTATTTTTTATTTGAGGCCATATGGTAAACATTCGCAGACGCTCTAAAGTACAGGTATCCTGTTTATTTTCTCATTTACTTAGCTAAAGTACAAGCTGTATAGCCGTCCATTGAGCAATGGGCTCGAAGAAAATTCTAGTTAATTTGTTCTTATAAATCAATATAAAGTGTCGTTTGCCACTTCAGCCTTCGAATCAGTGCGATCGTTTAACCATAACTACGGTATATTCCACCTCCTTTAGGTGACAGCCCGCGTGAAGAACGTAACAGACGTCATTCTCTATTCGTGCGCAGATGACCGCGCCAGAAATCGTGGTTTTGCATTCGTGGAGTTCGTGGATCACATGTGAGAGCTTGGGCTTGACTCTCAGTCTAATGCCGCCCCCCGTTATTCCTTCGAAGCGAGCAACGCCGTGTTTATAATAAGCTGTCTTCCTCGCCATTATAGTTGTTACTGCAAAGGCTAGTTGTGTTGTTGCGGCGGCCGCCGCCGCCTTGGCGCCGCTGTTAATTATAGGTCATTCGAAAATTACTCATTTATTCTGAGCTAAACAATGTACATTCGTATCATATTTACTCACATGGTCTACGTGTGATTCACGCCGTCAAATAGGTCGGCGGCGATCGCGCGAAAGGAGCTGCAACACGATGAGAAGAACCGAATGTTCATAGAGATGAACGGGAGCGGATTTAAAATACAGGTATTATACACTGATTCGATTAAATATGGTCTTCATTTTTTTGTGCTCTGTGAACATTATGATTATTATAAGTTCTCATTTTACGCGATGCGTACACGTGGCATGGAACGCGTGGTTCTTCCGTGATGAATAGAAACACCCCTTAGGGAGCGCTAAGAGTTTTAACACATGGACGATCATGGTCTCTTACCGTTGTGTCTCCGATGTTATCTTTACTGTGTTTCTTGTGCAGGTGGATTGGGCCGCTCCTGAGCCTCAGGCGGATGCTCAGCAAATGGCAAACGTCAGTAGCAATTTGTCGTGGAGATTTTGCAGACCCTTGAAAAATGTCTATCTATCATATATCGTCGCTACAGCGCGCTTATCAAAAGAAAAAGCAAACAGAAAGAAAACAGCGTTATCATAATTGATAATATATTGATAATATAACGAAACACTCCGTAGATGGCTAAAGCCGATAAAAAAGGTCGTCGATGCTTCGGAAGGTCCAACTTCTCGATGTTAAATTCACAGGGAAGTTGGACCTGTCCAACTTCTCATCGAAAGTTGTCCAACCAATCTTTCACCATCAAACGGTTAGAGCAGAGCAGTTTGCCAAAAGGCACAAACAATACGAACCTCATATTTGACTGTCGACCTCTCCATGGATTCGTGCAAGGGCCAACGTACGCCGCACGTACGTACATGCTATTAATTATAATAAACTCTTGAAATATTTCAATTTGCCTCATACGGACAGGTGACAAACCTGTTCGTTCGCAACGTTTCTGTGAACGTGTCAGAGGATGAATTATCAGATCTGTTCTCGCTCGGCGGCACGCTCGAGGTCACCAGAGTCCGACGGCCCTCCAACTATGCATTCATCCACTTCAAGCGACGGGAAGACGCCGAGCAAGCCATGACGAAGTTTGTCAAACTCAATTTTAAAGTGGAATTTTTACCGTGTCCTTTGCTAGTTAATTAACTGCGTTTCACTTCGTCCTTTTTATCTCTATAATCCATAATTGTTTGGTAGGATATGTTTCGTCTTTCCAGTCGACAGGTACTTTGCAAGGCAGAAAACGGACCTCATTTTCAAATTGATCCGCACCGAGTCACGACGAGTGAGCCCTTCAGCGGGGGTTAATAGATATTAAAAATAGACAACTTTCATGATGATCTACTGTTTCATCGATCTGAAACGCATACAATAAAAATAAAATAATGTAATATTTATTCAAGAATAAATTTTGCGCGAAGTGATGATCGACCGTTAAGTTGCATTACCTTGGTTTGTTTGTGATCGCTGACAGATTGAACGGGTGTACAGTGGACGGACTAAATCTTGAGGTCGAATGGGCGAAGCCACCGCCCAGAGGAGCTCATATTATCTTCGAAGGTGAACATCGGTAGGTTCAATGACGACGTCACATTCTCCGTAGAAGTGTGGGCGCTATTTTTTTGGTTGGAATTTTTGATTTTGCTGAAATATGAGTCATTATCTAAAGGTATATATTTTTGCATAAAAGAAAACCGAAACACAGGAGTAGTATGGACAGCGGACTTGGCGAAGAGATAACCTGCGCGTAAATTAGTGCGTCTACCTTGGCCCGACGTCGTTCGCATGTTCATAATTAGAATCCAAGTTTAAACTCAAATATGCCTACTCTCTGTAATGCTTGCAAACTTAGAAGACTAACTAACTATTTCCCTTCTTACTGTCCAACGTATATATATATATATATTATATTACCGTACATGAGTGTCATATATTAATTAAGCGTTAATTCATACTGATTTGGGGATGTTTGATTGTAAATTTCAGGTACCGCAGTAGACCTAATAAACCGGCACCCAGAAGACACTCGTCTTACTTTAATCCTAGGTTTGTTTCTGGTTGTGGGATGTGGTGAACTGTGAGGTATAGTTAATTGTTAATTAGTTTGGTCTGTTGGGAAAAGCCAGCATGACCGACATGATTGGTCCTTGAAGAGGTACTACTACCACAGGGAACAGCGGGCTTGGAAAACCAAAAATGCCAACGACATTGAAGGTTCTCCTATTTTCGCTTTCTATTTGATTTTTATAATAGCATACAAATGACCGGCATCGATGATTACTGAACGAATTAGCTTTATTCCAACATTATGCAACAGACGAAAGGATGCTCGTTTTTTTTACTTCAAAGAAATTGTCGTCCTGTAGCAGCTTCTAAAACGATTGTGTCCCGATGAACCATTCAGCCCTGCGCCATCAAGGGTTAGCTCAACAACGCCAAACCAGGGGCGAGCTTCACCCAGGCTCTCAAGGCGACCCCACCATCAGCACAACAACCACAACCATCGTCCCCACCAGAAGCCAATACCGTACCAGACACTTGCCTCCTACCCCATGCAGTTCCCTTTCTCCGGAGTCGACCCAATGTTCGCCCCGTCGGCACCAACCATTCCAGAACCGAGTCACCTGAGCGAGGTAAGTGAACAAGGGTGAATACGGCCCTAGTATAATCAACTGATCTACACAACGAGCTGTAGAATCTCTCCAACCTCTGAGTTACTCACTCGAGAAACACTGCTGTTGTGTAAACCCGCCCCCCTGCACGCTTGATGATCGCTGGTGTCTCAAGGTGAGGCAGACAAACCCGTTGTTGTCGGTTATGATAAACGACATAAATCAACCCGTTCTAGACAGTATACACTGGGAGTATGCGTAGGCAAGGGGTGAGATCGCAGATAGGCGAAGGATGATTAGTCTGGTTGCGACAATAGCCAGCTTCAGGGAGTTGAGGCAGTCTACTCTATCGAGCTGTAAACGTGGGTTATTTTCGTTAATCTATAATTCTTCCGCGTCCTCAAATGTAAGCCCGCTTCAGCAAAACCTATCGAACAACGACGCCCCCGACACCCCTTCCCTGCTGTGCGAATATATACCGTTAATTTCCACATAAGTAAGCAAATGTCAATTGTGGTATTCAGGTTCACTGGTCACTTGCAACAGCAAGATAAGATGCAGAGGCCGATTCGAAATATCAGCACTAAACGAGCATAATCCTATCAGAGCAGTTTTCTCTACTCAATCTGACAGGTGGACATTATAGCGATGCATCTGTTCGGGTGCACGCCGGAGTATGAAGCATTAACCTGTCCCATGGGCGATGGACAAAAACAATACTATCCGTGTGTGAACCTGGCCGGACAACGAGAGGTATATTTCTACGACAACAACAACAACAACAAGAAAACAGTGTGATGAGTGGTGATCTTTTTGCAGTATTCTGTGTTCTGTGTATGTACACAGAGAAACGCAAAGTGCGTCTGAACCTCGGCGGTCCTCGTCAATCCTGATCGTGACAGTTGTGATCGCTATGTTGCGGCAAACTGAAACAGAGACGGGTTTGGCTGACGCTGGTCAATGATCTGGGTGATCTAGTTTCGGACAGACTGCCTTGTCAAAGGGAGATTCATACATAATCCTTTCTAGCTTAGGATGCAAGAGTTGCAGATTGTTACATTAGCTACACATCATATATATATATATATATATCATTGGACCGTTTTTATGGAACAAGAACGAGTTTCCCACCAATTCACTTTTGGGACCTACGATGACAAAGTAATAACATATACATAACGCTGGCTAGACATCACTGTCAATATTGATTGGTCAAACTGTATCGATCGATGCTAACAATCTTGTCAAATCTACACAATATTAACTCGTCTCAGATAATCAACGTTGTCTTCCGCGATCGTGAGTCAGCGCTCGACGCCGCCGCCGCCCATTGCCTTGCTAGACTTCAGGTGACGCTTCAGGTTAGGCGCTGTTGCTGATATCATTTACAGGACAGTGAAATAACTGTTTGTGCTGCCTAAGGAATACTAAGGAAATCGGCCTTTCGATATATAAATCATGTGTCAAGACCCTAGAAGTTCACAGTGTGCAATGCCCACGTTTAACGAACATTAAACCGCATCTCCGGACAGTCGCGTCTTTGCAGAAACTTAGCTAATCTTTGTGACGTTTACTTTGCGCGTTATAGATATACCAACTGGCTAGCTAGTGAGAACTACTCAACTTAATAGTCATATTCATTGAGGCAAAATTGGCCCAATCGAAACGTATTAGCGGCTCGCTTCCCAATCATGAGCTAATGAAAACACTGTAAAGATGGCCTTCATAGGCCGGCTCTGGCACAAACAGTCAAACGACAATCTGACGACTGATGTCAAAATCCACCCGATAAACAAACATCTGTTGGTCAGTAAAGCCATCTTTTTATTGTATGATATACGCTTATTGTCAGATGTGCAACATGACTCGAATGCCACTTGCGGCGTCTCGTCGCGCTGGTGCGCCCGGTCTGGCCAGCATAGAGGCGTCACTCCAGGTCAGTCGATGTACTCTCATTCGAGTTTTGTTCAGCAAGTGTTCCGTTTATGTACACAAAATTGTCATTATCTTAATTAATGTAATGCACATTCATAACTGTCATTCTAGTGCGAATCGTCATAGATCGTTTGATCTATTGCGCAGTCGTTTTGGCCAACTCGATCGAAATTGGCGGAGACCATCTCGAAGGCAGAACATGCACGTGTGCATGTTTGTGTGTATTTCATTTAGTGTTGATAATTAAGAAAGTGGCACCCTTCTAGTCAAGCCCGTCCGGGTATTATAACAACAAAATGTGTCTGGGACGAAAGTGACAAATTTTGCATTTGGAAGCAGGCGTGTCCATCCAAGCGACACGAAGTAGAATATATTAAAAGTGTCATAGCGGTGATGATATCTAATAGAATACTTTTCATGATCTACAGTTATCATTGTTCGATTTTCAGGCTCTTCATCTGCGAAACGGTGGTGTACATTCTCCAATGGCGGAGTTGCTTCCACCGGGTCAAATGGCAGTCTTTCCAATGTATGCGCAACCGTTCGACGGTGTCACCTCGGGCATGGCAGGTGCTACAATGAGCACACCTAGGTATCATCAGTTTCATGCCATGGGCTAGAGAAGGGGTTCCAGCCCATTGAAGGGGAAACAGTATAAACCTTATTGGTACATGTATCATAATAAGAGTAATATTGATATTATATTGAGTACCGTGAATCCAGCCATATTTATTACACTATCACATATTTGACTTATTATTTATATGACAGAGTGCTTCCCAGTGATATCTGCTCCACTCTGGTGAACTTAGTTACACAGAGAACCTTTAAGAAAAGGAAGGGTTCGACAAACCCGTGTCAAATATGAAATTTGTGTCCGCCACATGCCGAACTGTGGGGAAGATCGTTTCGATTTAACAGCAGACACTTTGTTTTGCAAATTACACTGTATCTGTTAGAATGGTGGTCTCTCTATGACCAGAGGTCTACTACTGACAGGAGTTTACGTGGCATTAACACTAAGTGTATAGAGCAAGACATAACATAATGAGATTTCGGGGCAACAGCCAACCTGCTTCATTAGCAGGCTGGCCATTAAGGTTAACAACATTCGATAACATTAAATATTGGGTCTATGCATAAATCCGTAGCAAATGATCGAACACATGTCGTTCGCAGTTTTATTTCCGCTTGTCAAACCTGTAACGTGTCATGCACTAAATGAAAGCTGAGATTTGTGCCGACCCGCTAAGAGAGTACTCAACGAGATTCGTGGCGTATACAAAGTTTATTTATATCATCAGCGTAGAAGAAAAGACGGACATCTCAGATACATTTCAAGTTTCTATATCCGAAACTCACAAAGAGATATGCGCCGTACATGGAGTGAAGGCGCCGTATATGGTCGAAATTTTGGTGTCCGAGACGCTCGCCGCAATCTGGTCGGCAAGTCATTAGCGGAGCGGATTTGCTCAAGGCATTAATCGACCCTTGCCGGCATTTGACCAGTAGAGAGTTCGGAGATGACTGTTAATATTGACCAATTAACTGGTGCGAGACATTTGCGAGAGCTTGGGATGATAAGCAACAGCTTGATGCTGGGGTGCCGCACATAACACACATCACGCGAAAATATTTGAATGCACTAAAGTTCAGCTTGCGATTCGTTGCATCACAACGAAAAAAAGCGTATTTAAGGCGGATGATTACCGATGATCGCCGATGCTGTATAGCTTTTCTGCGCAAATGTCTTTCATTTGAAATGCACTCGATTATCGCTATGGACCTATGCATAAACGCAATATTTCTACCTTTTTTTTTTCATAACTGAATAGTTGTACTACACCAACGTTGACACTATGCTGGCTCAGGCTTCGGCTAGAGACGTCACAGCTCCTTTAAGCTGTTACAGCTGATCAGCCCTAACCAAAGCACTACCATTATCATCATTGTCATGCGGATGATGGTCCCGTTGTGATAAATGAATATTTATCGGGATAATGTTTCATATTGCGGCGGCATCATCTACCGATTGTTGTTACATCTCATTTTAAATGTGCGCGGCACTAGTTATACCCACCTATATACACATCCTGTTTATCTTCTTTTTATTTTATTTCATAAGACGTTGTTTGATTTAAGCGAACAAATAAATAATAATTAGGAAATAAAATGTGTAAAACACAAAAATGATTGTTTTATTGGTTTTGTTCTTCGCCCAATGTTCATATTCATACCGAGACTAATTAGCTCTACTTATTACATCTACTACCCCGTAGTCGTTGATTTCGTGTACACTCTGAATAATCAACTTCACGTGAACCTAACAATGAGCTCAATTATCGGAAGTGCTTTACATCGATCTCTGAAAGTGTAATTGAAATCTACCCTAAAGTCGTTCATAGCGTACAGATGGAGCGGCTTGTCACGGTAGCCCCCAAAAAAAAGAACTTCCAAGTTTCTGAACTGAAGATAGAGAAAAGATCCAAAATATTTTCTCAAAATCATTTATCGGTAAATATCTATATATTTGTCTTCACCTATCACCAAAAAAAACATTCTGTTCTGTATCATACCTTTGTCTCAACAGTCGCTATTTAATGTGGAGTTCAATAAAAACAACGCTCAAATCCTGAACAGGTAAGGTATCAGTATATTGCCCCATTGTTGAAACACGAGAAGAAAGCTAAGTTTGAGTAGGTATGATGTACTGCTTCCTGAAAAGCTCGTCCAGAAATAAATGAACATTAACTCCAATCATATTTGAAAAAAGCTACGAGTGTGCCGCCTAATATTGTCCAACATATATATATAAGAGAGATTAAGCGTTGTGAAATTGCAGCTCATTTAATAAACCAATAAAGCTTACCTTGTCGTTACCTCTATCTTTACCATGTTCTTGAACTCTGAAACAGTTGCCGCGTGAAGGCTGTCACTTTTTATATCGCGTGTTCTGTAATCAACGGGACAACAATTAAAGAGATCTTCACCCGTTTACGACATGTTCGATAACCGCTGAAAGTAATGATTTTGCCTGGCCATTTTTTGTATTGGGAAGAATGCATGGTAATCGAATGCTAAGATCATTCCATGAATTTTGCACGAGGTACTCTGGTTCGACTCGATGCTCCCTACGCATTATTGTTGAGTCACCAAATCCGCTATCTGGATACAGGTCGAAGTAACGACATTACGCGCATTTAACTTCCAAGTAGTCACAGACTATTTGATGCTTCCGGTTGCGCGACGCATTAGTGGGCGTCCTATTCAATACGAGATCAGCAAATTGCATCGAATGTGAGAGGATAGGTACCTGAATATTGTCATAACTAGCCTTTATTCTCATGCTGATGGAGTCTTGTCCCTCGAATGGTGATATATATATATATATATATATAGATTGAATGACTCAAGTTATATATATGTATATATGTATTCACCTTTAGTGGGATATATGGCCAGTACATTGGACGGCCCCAGACGCCTGCCACTACGTCGTTGGTTCGTAGTACAGTTAATTCTGAAGATCACGGGACCAACTCAGAGTGAAGATTAAGTGGGCCGTGAGTTTAGTGCGTAGGTCTGCCACTCCACCAGGCAGGAATCGCACAGTACCATGGGAAATCCCTTAGTTGTGAGGCCTGGTCTGCATGAACATTCTCTTTCATAAAAAAAAAATATATATATGGTCAGTACATTTAATCCTCCTCACAGCAGATATAGCGCAAGAAGACGCTTCGACGATCGTTTATAGCGTTAACGTAGCCGTACGATAACAAACACAACGATGATGACGGATAACAACAAACAGCGACGGTCGAACCAACAAAAGTGAATCACAAATACGACCGTAGCTAGGGCGGAGCCGCCGCAGCCGCCGCAGCAGGTATTTAAATATCGATATCTAAACGCCCATACGCACATCTATCTATATATATATATATAGACATATGTATATGTATATATATGAGGCTGTGGCGGGTGGGCGATCTGGCTGGCTTTACCTTTGACGGCCATCCTGATGATGATTAGCGTGGTGGCAATGATCGTAGCACTGACTGCTGTTCAGGAACTCTACTTGATAGACCACCATCGATTATAGCGGTGTGATGTTGTTATGTCGCCCCACATGTTTGCTGCAATCGACGGCAATGACTCGAAAGTGCCATACTACTGCCGCAATTGATCTCGATATTACTATAACGACGTAAATTCGGTATGCCGTTCCCGGCTGGCGTTCATCGAAGGGGACAATCACCCCGGGGCGGATTCATTTTCTTTTCGGATTGATTCGATCTAGTCGACGTCTTCTAAAAATGAGCCGTTGGCTTAAGTGTATCTATCGGCTGGCGGTGGACATGTCCCGGGTTTACATTAGCATCGAACGTTGGCATGCATCGACACTTCTCTTTCCTGAGGGTATTCGATTTGGTTCCATGTTTTTAATCTACCACTCTTGTAACATCAGCCATAGCCGATTCGAAATCGATATCAACTTTGATGGGCACTGCAGGTGAAAGCCCTAGTCCAATAGTCTCTATAATTTGTGATTTAAAATGTGCCTTACTTGTTAAAAAAACTCTCTGTTCATCAGCATGGAGGATATTTTAGGGTACTTTTTACGGGCTTAATTAGTCCATATATTTTAAGATACACAATAATTATAATGGTTCCACAAATTTTAATATATATATATAAAGAGAGAGAGAGTCGCTCCAATCATTGTTTTATCTAGTGTGTCTATATATATATATATATATATATATATATATATATATAATAATTAGTCCCACTATAAAATTGCTATAAAATTTGTGGACTGTATTCAGAGAGTAGACAAACTACACAGAGTCTTCCTTTGCATCTCTCGGCTCGTGTTCGGCGCCTTGGTTTTTTCACCAGCAGAACCTTTCGAAGCCTAATTGGCCTTATTCAAGTGCTCCGATGTTTGGTTGCTGTATCCATAATGATTATCCCACAATAGAATTATTCGAGGCATGATTTCAAGACCAATCTCAACCGAAGCGAACTAGTCAAAAACAGGAAAAACAGGCACTTTACAATGTCGATATATGTAAGTAAATAAATTCACTTTTGTTAAGTAAACGTTAAGTAAATATTTCCACAGAAAGACATATTTTCACCTCATAAAAGCCGAAGCACAACTGTAAGAATGGGTGGTTTGCGTATAGTGAGCAATCGTCGTACCGTTATATATATATATATATATATAGAATGTCTACTATTTTCTGCACGGCCAATAATAGCTTTTTCCATCAATAGAATCTCGTTGAATAGGTGTCCTGTGTAGGCGTTCTCTGTGTGGGTTCGCGTCCGCAGCTTGTTCGGCAACAGAGCGGCAACTTCGCAAGACAGATTCTGCATAAGCTTTGTGCTGGCCAGAACGACGGACGTGAAGATACGACCGCCATCACGCCAGTCATAGCACTTTCTGTGAAATTTCTGTGTCTGTATTGTAACTCCATCGTGGGCTCCGTCGTCCAGCGTTCCCCAGCGTCCAGCGTTCCCTAGCCACTATATGTTGCTTTGTATAGCAACGGCTTGACTGGCGTTCGGCGCCTTGTATAGAGGCTCATTTTGGCTAGACTAGGAGGACTATGTACTCAATGATGCCCTATTGAATGCAGCAGGCGGACGGGACAAAGAAAAAGACGCGCTCCTTCTGCGCCAGCTTCTGCCGGCGTCGGCGACACAATTGACCGGGCCAGTGGCAGCGATGCCGGCTAGAGGCAACAATAACGAGAAGACACGGGGGGGGGCCGATTGTTTCAGGGCGCTTGCGCTGATTTCATTTTGGATCAACAAGGAACCGTCGAACCGATGAATGAATCCATTCGCTGGAAAGAATGAACGCCGCGACAGACGGACGCTGCAAAGTGCCGCAACAACGCAGCAGACACTAATTGAGAGGAACAGAGCTCTCCTGACAGCGGGGTATCAATGGGTGGTTGGCCGTCTCGTTGATGCCTGCCGACTTCTGACAAGCGGCAACATCAGTGGCAGGCGATGCCGATGGAATAATCAAGTGAAGATATGATGACGAGGTACGAGGTGTTTTCTCTGTAGAATTCGTATTTCGCCAGAGGGGACCGGACCAGTAAAGGCAGTGTAGGTACTGTGTCAGCATTTACACTTAGTGATAGATAGCTCACGTTGAAGGGGCACCGCCGCCGATGCAGCTATATTAGACGTCAAGCCGAGTGTCTCGTCTCGTCTCAGCTATAAGATAAAATACCCCCGGGGGTATCTGCTTGCCCGCAAACCTGCTGCTCTGTCGGTGTCGCTATTCAAGGTGAGAATCTCTCTGTTTGGTTTGACACGTCCACTATCAACCAGATGTGCAAATGAAACTGCGCTATGTGCCCGACCACTGATTGCCTGGTCACGGACAAATAGCATAAGGAAGACACTGCTGCAGCCACCTTGCACCAGTTAATCGTCGTCGCACTGGCTGAAGGGCGACAAACACAGAACCGTCACATTTTGACTTGCAGGTTTCATTGAATGCGTCACGAAGTGCAGGTAGACTTGAGTCGTCTGATCGGCAAAGTTTGTAACGCGTATAGATACTGCCAGCTGAGCCTCGTATCTAAAGAAGATACATGACAAATTGACCGTCTACCGGATGAACCGCGGAGGGGGTTCGCTTCGGTAAGACACCCCTCACTATTAGCGAGTATTCTCTGTTGGGGTTGGGGGTATTGTACCAAAAAAAAACAAGCGACTCGACACTGAAACTGAGGCAGCGCCCCGCATTACGCGTCATTAAACCTAGCGAAAAAGAGCAGCCCGTCTTTTTAAAGCTACTGCTCTTATAGAAGCCGATGTCTCGTAGAGGCGCCGAACTCGGTTCATGAACGATGTTCATTAAAGTAATTCACGTTTTCAGCAGTCGGCTCCTGCATCTACATTATACCTGAAGTGTGTGAGTAAACAACTCGTCCATGAAATAGGCTGATGATGACTTATACCAGGTAAACGAACGGCAGTAAACTTGCTAAAAGATCCGAGATCACGCAATAATGCCCAGCCGGACAGACCCTCACTGTGAGGGAACACCGGAGGCAAGCAATAGATAACAGCGGCCAAGAATTACGCCAACAACGTTTCCATTCTCGTATTCCCCTTCCATAGAAAAGTTTGCCGAGTGCCGAGATTTTTCACCGGGGACTCGTCGCTCCTTGGCCCCTTCGTACAATTCTGCCGAAATCGTCTACTTAAGTCATGCTGCCGATCTCTGGCCATCCGCCGCCTCACCCCCAGGATACCCATGCCAGCCAATTATGTGGACAGCAATGCTAGTCGAACGCGTCAATGTACCCTTACCTGATCTAACTTTAGTAACGAATAGCTTCTCGTTATTTGACAATACGACTATTTCGAACGGCTTCAGCGTTTCTGGGGCTCTTGCATCGCCGAACACAGTGTCTAAATATTGCCTCTCGTGGAGCTACTGATGTATTGATGTGAATCGAGCAAGAAACAACGGCAACAATCGCGTCACAATACGATACGTCCGTCGCGCGACCGTTTTAGAGCAGCAGCAGCAGCACCACTGCGCGATCACACGCTACAAGCCACTCTGGATCCGACATGAGCAATCTTGTTGAAGTAGATTGGACAGGTAAGGAACCTGTTTTGTGTGGCAAGATTTCTGTAACCGGATCTAAGCGCTAAGTGCGGTTTGACGAGCCTCGATAAAAATGCTAACAGGCCTCCCGAGGCGAATTTGCATTGGGAAGATCGCGGGGGTGTAATTGATGTCTGCGTCGGACGGAAATGAAATGCGTACGGCATTTTGTAGGGAGTCACTTCACGGCAGCGGCTTGTCTCGGTCTATTGAAATCGACGTATTAACAATTTGTAAACAATGGGTGCGTTTGTGCATCGTCATATATCCATTATATTCTAAGGCGCTAGAATTCGAATTGGACTGGGAGTCGAACTTTGAATAAGTTCATTGTCTCTAGAAGTCTATCTGGAAGAGAACTAGCTGAACAATACTAATGATATAACTTCGATTCGTTTCTTAATTGGGTAAATAGCTATTTTTTAAGTATGCATCCTCTCTTGCCTTGCAATAGCTTTTTAAGCAAGAATATAATGGAAAAATATGAAACCCTTCTGGTGGCAAATATATATATGTATATATATATATATATGCTAGGAATACTACAACGATATATATGCTAGGAATACTACTACTACTATATATATACTAGGAATACTACAACGCTATGAACACCTCTATTAACGACGGTCGAATCGCTTGGACATGCCCACATGGTAAAGGTAAAGCTTTATTGGTATTATCGTGTATTCTGCGAACCAGACTTCACGACTAAGCTACTCTGTCTGGTACGGTAGGACTCTCGCTCATTAAAACCCTGTACCTACGCCTTCGACCTGGGCCTTGATCCGGAACTGATTTTGTACTAGTTCAGACACGGCCTGCAATCTATATATAATATATTACTCTACATATATCGTCGTAGTACATATATTTATTCCACTCTCTGCATTGTCGTTCCAATTCAGTTCAGGCGCTTCAGATTCGCATCGGCCAAAGGAACATACAAGGAAAATATCTGAAAGGAGCCTTCCTTCTGCAACGCCTTTCCCTCGCCGTGAGCTAAAGAGGTAATGCCATCGCCTCCTTCGGGATCATGACGGGCTCGGCCTGATACCCAACTACGTCACTAATTATGGTGTATCTGAAAGCTGTATGGCAGATACAATATCAAATAAATATATATATAATATATTTTTTTTTAATATATATGTATCTATATATATATATATATTTATTACCGGATATCAGCAATGTTATGCATATAAGCCGCCCGAAACGGCATCCATCTCCCATTCCCGTAGAGTACGCTTGTAATTCAAAATCGCTTGGTCGGTCACACTTAGAATTATACTTTTGAGTCCCATGAGGTCCGCGCCGCGTTCGACAACCCTCTTGCGATGACTACATAGATTATTAGCGCAGGGGTCGTATTGAGAGTAAATTATTTTCGTCGTTAATTCATGAAGATTAATTCACACAGCGTTACATTACGCTTACTTCCCCCTAATTAGCAGTGTTTTGCAGGTGCGTGTCGCCGGCGTTGCCATTACCACCAATGCGCGATCGCCACTGGATAGATTCGATTTCACTTTCGCTATTGGCATCGCCCGAAGACTTCGTTCAATATTTCTATTTTTGTGCTGATCAAGCAGTAAATGTGTGGATATACACAATATATATACATACATATTTATACATATATTCACGCCTCCTTGGGTGTGATAAATGCATGTACACTGTAGGCCCATCTGCGATGGATGATATCGGAGAGGTGATAAGCAACTGGCTTCATCAGGGGACGCTATTTTTGTTTCGATGGTCCGCGCGGAAGTTCACAGACGGCGGGCGCTCGGCTTCGATATCGAGAAACAGAGAGAAGATCAAAGAGGGGAGCGACAATCACAAAATCGTAGTGATTCGTGTCGTTCGCCCGCGAACCAAACATCCGTTCGACAGGGGCGATGGGGAATGGAAGAGGGCTGTTGAATCGGACTGTCATCATTGGCATGGGTGGTACTGCACGCATACGACATCGCCATCCGATCATTATTAGACAGTATATCATGTATAAAAATCTCGCGCATCACTCGTTCAATTGCTGTTATTGTTGCTATAGTATAAATAAATATTATGTGGCTATCTTTGTCTTATCAGAATGTGAAAATGTATCCAGGCCATTAGCTGGTGCATTTTATTTTGTACTTTGGAGACTCGGTTGATATTTAGGTCGACGCAATTGAGAGATGAGATTTAGAAAATAGATCGGGTCGTGAAAGGATTTAGGTAGTCGCTATCTGCGCGATCTGTCCCATTAAATATCTGCTGAATATACAGCTTAGATCCGACGAAGGCATATTAGACACAAGTCATGATTTCGTCCTGCGTCGATACCCAAGCATCGAATACGTGAAGATCTCGACCCGTTCTAAAAATATGTATACGAGAGTAGTTGACCCCTTCATCACTCGACCTCTGCACTATACACTCTGAAATACTGAAATGACACCAGCCGATTAGGAGGGGCTTAGGTAAGAATTCAAATACGCACACTCCTGAAATGTGGCGTCGATGCCCGTGACCTTGGCCGACGCGCCTGACTTCGATCTGAATGTTCATACGTTAGCGTGTCTGTGTCGAAGGTCTCTCCGTTTGGCATTCGTGGTGTATACACACACGCACACACTGTATATATATATATATATATATATATATATATATATGTATATATGTATATTTTTCTTTTATAATGCATTTATCCTACCACACGGTTCGCGTTAATTAGCACGGATCGAAAAAGTCGCACAGCAACCAAAACAACAGAAACAGCGATCAATTCGAAGACCGGCGCCAGAAACTCCCATTGGCTGCCGCGATAATCCACCAGACAAATGCTGCGACGAGGTGTTAGATGCTCGTTTGCTCCCGACTGACCGCTGGCGGCCTCCGGTGGACGTACTGTGTGATCTCATCTAGCAACTTAATTTTGCCTGACGATATCTTTATCGTTACCATATCTTGCTAATCATATACGGACATGGGCATAAAGGCGCTGCTTGTAGATGTTTTCTCAATTATATTTATACATTGTATGTATTATATGTACATGTACTACAAAGGTATCACTGCAAGACTGGACGGTAATTTTTGATCGGTAGTACTGGGGACACATTATATTGTCATTATTTTACTGACCAATGCGAAGTACCATGAACCCACAAACAACCCAACGTAATGATCATATACATAGCAGGTTATTATTAGAACGCAGCACAACTTAGCAACTTTTGTATCGTTCTTCCTGTCGACACAGCGTGTCAAAATAGCTTCACAATCCAACCGGAGATTAATTAAATCTAGCTGTTCTCTACATCAAGAGTCACCCCGGGTTCTTTTGGTTATTTCAGGCGGGCGGCTGACTCATAATCCATGTATCAAGCTTATTAATTAGGAAAGGCCTGCCTCTCGGTCACTGTCTGAATTAGTTGTTGTAAGCACACGTTCTGCGTCCATGTATGGATCACCATTTACCGAAAGGTCACTGCAATTGTACAGCGTGTACCAACGACATGGAAATACGCCTCGTAAAGCACTGGTACACTTTGCAATTTCGTGATGCATGTGCATTCGCGTTCACAAATAGACAATTCAAGAACATCGTATCTGGGATTATTTGCTAGTTTGATGCCAAATGATTATCGTCTCAATGTATTAACTCCCTCATAGAAATTATAACCATTGCACGTTTTAAATAGTTCGTTCGCACGACGCGCCTCGCTTGGAAACCCCGAGTGTAAGGGAGATAATTGCTTAATTCAACTAGCATAACAAGATATCACACATGAATCAGAATGACAACAGACAGCCTTCGTCCAGGGAGCCATTATCTCGGAGGAAAAGCAAGAAGGTCGTTATTTTAAACATATACCACAATACATACAACTTCCGCGATTTGTCGCTTAGGATGGAAGAGAAAAACACGAATACATGATTCTAAAAGCATATTATGAATAGGTGCATATTTTAGGAGCATAATTCGCTATGCCTGATTTTTCCTCCAAGTCGATGATTATGTTCCCCTTCTCTGCTGCTCGATTTCTCGAAAGTCTGTGGCTAAACCCCGGGGTTCGCTATGAATAGCCACAGGCCACTCCACTGCTCGAAGGCCCTTAGGATATCGATGTCATGGAGGTTGAGATGATGAAAATAGACTGCAAAGAGGTGCTGAGCGGATCTGCCTCGTTTCCTTGTTCGGATTCCTCCTCGTCGCCACGTCAGAGGGCATGGGCTGATTCTGTCTGGCACAATCGCAGAGGTGGTGCGGTCGCTTTTTAAACTGTATTTTAAAAAAACTAACTTTTGGACAATAATGACGGCAATAAGAAATAAACATGAAACATAAATATGATACACTATATTCATTACCAGTATGGTTAATAATTCATCTGTAACTGTCTTTACGTCAACCTCTGCAGCTAGCAGAGCTAGTAATGTAACACCACTGACTCGAATCGTTGACTTGTTTCTCGTCATGGCACGACGTGTGTTTTACGAACCGAACTGTTGCAGTTGCTTCAAGTTATCAATGTGCCATTGTCATGTAGAAGTGCCCCATCATATCTTGTAGCGTTCGTGAATCCTAGATGGCGAGAAATAGATATATGCTTATGCATCGCGCGAGCGTTAGTATAGTGACGCGTTAATGGAAGTTTTTAGTCTTCACTGGAAGGAGGTGCAATACTGCATCGAAGCCAATAATTAATCCCGTTGCATTCACAGTGTTCTCTAGCGACGAGCGTAGGGTTCCAGTCGGGGATTGTTTTTATTTCACTCGAGTGACGTTCTACTATTTCAAAGACTTTCCACCCAGCATCAAAGAGTCATGACGGCGGCGACTTGTGATGAAAATTTATGAAGCGTAAACTCCCATTATAAATAACAATATATATATGCGAGTTTTCGTTATCAAAGAACAAATCCGTATTGCTGTGAGCGGGGCCGTTTTTAAGCCTGACCCCCTTACGCTGGAAAGGCGGGTAACCGGCATCTTGACTAAATAGCTAATGATGTAAAAGTCAAAGGAAATTTTGCTGCAGATTTCAGCAGCAAGGTGTACGACACACGTCTAATAACAAGATCGAACGTGTATCGTTTGCGAGGGATAAAGAGGAACTAGAAAGATAATAATATCAATGGCCAATGATACCTGTAGCACAAAATGTGCAGGCTAACTTATCATCAAACGTATAACTGCTGAATTCGACACCAGATCGTGGATTAAATGCACCTTTGATGGGTTAACCTATATAATGGTATGGCCCGTCTTGAAAGACGATGCAACTCTTGGTTATTGTCCTCGCTCGTGGTTTAGCAGTTACTCGGCCGATTTTTCAAGCAAATTTCCATTCATCATTTTGAGGATGGCTAGTTGTCAATGACCACATACAATATAACGGGTAAATGTTTTTTTTCGTAACAAATGCGTCGAGGCGCATACTTGAAATAGAAAGGTGCATTTAACCACTTCCTATCCCACGGATTCCAACGATAACATCGTGAAATGAAGCTCTTGGTCTCAGGGGGTACGGGAACCTCGAGAGATATGCCATTCGTTTATGTCAGCGACCTCGACTGCATACAGAGTTCCTCTGTGAGTCGTCGCATGAAATTCAAACGCAAAACAACAACAAGACCGGCCACTGAAGAAGGTCCCTCTGGGCTCCCTCTGTACCAGCGAAGAGCACCGTCACTAGAAGGAATCGCTTTTCGCTGTTCAACAGGTAGAAATATACTAAGGAAGGACAGGAATACACTTCATTGTCTGATGGAAGGATTATCCACTTGCCTCAGAGGCTGAAATATGTCAGACGAACGCGATCTACTACGATAAGAGAAAATTTTCTTCAAACGCACGGTCACCACCAGAGGCATTCCCATATCCATTAAAATGGACCGATCCAGTGCAGGGTTAACGTGGATGATAAAACGCCTCTACCTGCTAAAACCACTCCACTGAGAGTCGATATCTTCCCTAGAGTCGGCACGCTTGGCATTACTTCGATCCCTAGGGAAGGTGTATAAATGCTCCAGCTAGTGTTTTATAGCCGGATGCCTTAGCCTCCTACGACTACTTTGGCTTCCGTGTTGGGGTCCTGTCCGGGGAGGCTCGGTCACCTGTTAGCGGGAATCCGCGGGGAGAGATTGGTGAAGGAGGAGGCCCCAGTGATAGGCCAACGAGTTTACCCAAGAGGTACCGTATGCTCGGTTCACCGGTCCCCGGCCTACCTGGGCCGGAGGAATACGCGTGGGAAGCCGGTCTCAGGGTCGACGGGCTTTGGTGGCTCACTCGGGCCTTTCTGTCTCTCTTCTTACTCTCCTTTAGCTTAATGGTCCCCCCCCCATCTCGTCTACGACTTCCGCCCGTAATTTGACCATATGTGCCAAGAGTTCTCTGACTGGTTTCCCCACAACCTCCCTCGAGGTTCCTGCCTGGCTGACCGTAGTAACACGCATCGGGTCACCGTGTGCTCAATGTCGTCCACCTCGCCAGAGTCGCTCAGTACGCATATGTACACATGCGTCGTTCCGACCTTAGCGATGTAGGTCTGGACCTGCCCGTGGCCCGTCGGAACTTGCGTCGCCTCATACGTGAGCTCTCCCAGATTGCAGGCTAACTACACCCTGAGGTCTGGATCAGGCTTTTGGTCCAATGCCGTAACATTTTGGCTAGGTCCTTGAGAACGTTGGTCGACACCGTCCGGTACGCCCGGCTCAGCCTGATTGCCGTTGGGCTGACCTCAGTATCCTCCTATTCTTTGCAGTACGGAGGGCCAGCAGCAGCAGCGTCTTTAGCTGGACCCAGTATCATCGCGTCCATATATTCGATTTGTGATCTGCTCAGGAAACTAGTTCCTGAAGATATTTGGGAGCACTTTGTATAAACCAAAGATGAACTCAATGCGAAACTTAACCCACTTAACAAGATACAGTTAGAAGATCTGGGAATTCGACGCAAATGGATGCAGATTTATCATGAATCAGTTCAACAGTGCCTCCTTGATGAGGCTTCGAGCGATGTACAGCGATGTAGAGAGGTTGAAGGCACTTACTAGGCCTTAGACTGGAGCTTGACTTAATGCTGTTTCCTCATCTAATCTGGGAACTATACTTGATGATCAATGTACCCGTCTTGCAGTACGTTCACGCTTGAGAAGTAATCTAGTGTCCCCACATTTCGGTTGCTGTGGAGAACCGGTTGATTCTCTTAGTCGTCATGGACTTTTTTAAGAGGAGGAAATTTTCTTCAAATGCACGGACACCACCAGAGACACTCCAATCTCCATGAAAGTCGGCCGATCCAGTGCAGGGTTGACGTGGATGACAAAACGTCTCTGCCTGCTACAACCATCCTCTGCTGAGAGTGTATCTCTTCCCTAGAGTCGGCACGCTTGGCATTTCTATAGCCGGTCTAGATAACGGTGGAGCGCCCATACAGTCTACGCCCTCCGCCCAGGCTTCCCTCGATTTGACCATATGTGCCACAAGCTCTCTGCCTGATTTCCCCACAACCTCCCTCGAGCCCCCCTGCGTGGCTGCCGCTAGTGACACACATTGGGTCACCGTGTGCTCAACGTCGTCCACCTCGCCCGCGTCGCAAGCACGCGTATGTCCACCAGCATCTTTCCGATCTTAGCCATGTAGGTCTGGAACTGCCCGTGGCCCGCAGCACCTGCGTCGCCTCATACGTGAGCTCACCCATGTTGCACACTAACCACAACCTGAGGTCTGGTCGTCATGGACTATCTTGTATAAAAAGTGCGGGTCGCGGCCCGAGACACTCCCTATTAATGGAAACTTTGGCTAGAACTCTTCGCTCCACATCTATTCCTTGCATTCGTGAACCAGTAGGTATTTGTCGCTCTGATGGGAAGCGTCCTGATGGTATGTCGTTAATACCCTTTTCCAGAGGTAAAATTCTGGTTTGGGATTGCACTGTGGCTGACACTTTACTACCTTCTTATGTCAGTCGCGGAGCAACACAGCCTGGTCCCGAACAAGCCAAGAACAGAAAATACGCCTCTTTGATTAATGAGTACTATTTTAGACCGGTTTGTATCTGCTCCAGGCGAACCACGTGAAACCGAATATTTGGTGCAAATATTTTTCTATAGGGCAGATAAGAGGGGCAACGCAATTTCTATTTTGGGCACCCGCTTAACGATTGGGGAAGTGGGTCCCCCTTGTTCTAGATATTCTATTAAGACTATATAGAGGAAGGTGTTCTTAGATGTATCTCACGTTAAGCGGATACAATTATCGCCCACATTTATAATTGGCTAATAAACAATATAATACTGAGGAAAGAACTGGCTCAGTCAGCTCGTACCATCCACGTGTTACACGACAATTTCGAATTAGAATGGATTCCCATTCCGACTATCCCAATTCCGGTCAGGGTTTAATGAAGGACACAAAGAAGAGACACTTCGCCGGATCAAACGCACGCAGAGGTTTAGAAAGTGGGCCTGCACCGTTCATTCCGCACGAGTCTATACGACTTCTCGAAAATTGATTCGTTCGTCATTGTTCTCCCATAGAATTATTCCAAGGGTAAAGAAAATATCATGAAAAACACCATGTGCCAGCTATAATCTATTCGGCAGCTCGACACTTTGGGGCAGGTTGTTGCATCGGCGGACGAAAGGGGAATTGTTTCATTTGCCGCCTTTTTACAGATTTCAAAGTAACCAAATGTATTATCATTATTTTTATTATCACGCATCAATTTCAATAGAATATGTCAACGTTTTCGTTTGGAGTCAATTCAATAGTTCACATATCACCATCACCACACCATGATTGAAGGCGGAATCCTCCCAGTCCGTTTCGATATCGCAAGCCCGACATCGTACAAACGTTATGGCGACATAAGATTAATTATTTGTGTTCGCGAACCCCATGAATGCTATGGACAGCACCATTGATTTATGAAAACGGTTGACTGTAGGGAAGGCTATTGATTCAGTGAAGATGTCGAGGAAAGCGAAAAAGCTCGTTTATTGAAATATATATATATATATATATATATATATATATATGTTTATGCATTGCTACAATTTATCTCTAAAATTGGCTATTTTTGTGTTCTATATTTGTTGCTCAGGATGCTGCTCGACCTAGCCACCTCGTTAAGTGGTCGTTTCTCTGCCATCTGATCCATTTCATGTGGGCAGGTGATACATCAAAATGTCAAAATGAAAGGTACGAGATCTTAGTGTAACGTATATGTTCTACAGATCCTATACTCTAAATCCCTTAAAAATCTCCGTTTGGTAACGGTTGAGCAGCTGTAAGATGATTTGGTTTATATGCCTAGCCATTATATTTAACACGGGGAAGCGAGACAACTGCTGTAACGGCATAATGAAACAACGTGGTAGGGAAAGAATATATATATATATATTCGTTAGAATTGTATATAGGCCCTGTGGTCGGTTCAGTTGGTCGGTTCAAACTGTTCTATACATATAAGGTTGTAATACCGTTGCTACTGCCAGCTACGGCTAAACATAGAGCACCTGCAACATGGGTAACACACAAGGGTTGAATAAATGGGGTATACAGCGATTATGTGCTGTGCGGTGGCGCGGGATCGATAAAGATCGGAAAGAGATACCTGAGCTGTCGTCCATTGAGTTTTGAAGTCGCTCAACCTTCACTAACCTACCACGCCGCTTCTTACTGATGCCCATTATAAATTCTCACCCACTATGAGGCATAGATAATGATGATTGTCGTCCAGCTCGCAGTGTCATAGTTACCAATCGTCGACGTGTACAATACAATAGGTATATACGTATGCATAGTATAGTTTAAATTCGTATGCGCCCGAAGGGGCGTATATGTATGTATATTATTCATGTATATATCGGTATACCATTAGCGGCCAAGCACATCAGCAACGACTCGAAAGTCTCCAGAGTTATAAACACACACACACACACACACATCTAAATATCTAGACGCCCAGATACACCGAGACGCAGATAGACCGACAGCCAGCCGGCCAGCTCAACAAAAACACACATATGTACAGACACTGGCCGACAGATGGACAGATCGACGGCGGGGGCAAGCTCTTCCCGCTCCTTGACCCCGCAGCGCGACCCCCACGACGTCCCTAGACGCGCAAAGATATCCGTAGCAGTCGGAGTAGACGCATCATTTTTGTTCTTCGTCTTTGTCGTTTTCGTTTTTTTTTTTTTTCATCTCTGCTTCGCTCTTTGCTCGGCCGTCCCGCCATCGCTGCTCGCCACAACGACCGATCGGGACTATTATCATTAGTGTGCGTTGATGCTGCTGCTGCTGGTGCGACTGTGCGTACTATGGGCCGATTCTATGATGTTTGCTTGCCAACTGTGGTACGCACTTACGTGCTAGTCGGCACACGGGGCAAGCGGGTGGACGAAGGGGCAACAACAACAACAACAGCAACAACAGCAGCAACAACAGCAGCAACAACAGCAGCAACAGCAGCAACAGCAGCAACAACAAACAAGCATGACACCCGTCTTGCTAATCGCGTACGTTGGCTACTCGTATGCAAGACAGATGTAAACGCTAGCAGCAAAACATTATACCTAAAACGTGGCAATAGACAACACACAGCACACATCAGAGCGATCGCTGACTCGCTCGATCGGTCGCAGTGCTGATGACGCTTGGTTTTCGTTCGTATAATTTCGTCATTTACGTTTGTTCCACAACGGGCGGGCGATCCTGTTCTGCGAGTGTAGCAACAAGGGCCCTCATCGTTGTGACGATTATTTTTAGTTTGAGAGCTGACGTTGGACAGAGAGAAATGCATGATGGGCCTTGCCCATCTTGTCGCATCTCGCTGACGACCCCACCACATATGAGTTCCTCGTCGAACGTTACCTCGTAAAGTCTCGATGTCCTGGCCGATCATAATCCGCTGAAATGGTTCGACCACTTGGATCGATCGCTCTACATATCTGTCCTTTCGTCTACATTCTGTGCACTATACAGTGGCTATCCGCAGCGACAGCCGCGGGCCGGCTAGACGAGACGACACTCTAAGAACGAAGCAGGCGAGAAACAGGTCTTCATGAAGGTTCCCGGGGCGCACTGGTCTTTCCGGCGTCCTCCCCGCAAACATCTCACCGTGTCGAAGAAGACGCTGAAAATTTGATGGTCAGCTCAATTCAGACCGGTCCTGTTCGACCCTTGCGGTGTGGCTGGCGGATAACAATAACGATAATCATCTCACTAGTATCCCTAAATAATGATCATAATCATAATAGTGATGATAGCAGAGTGGTACTATCATAGTTCGGGGGGTGGCAGCCTGATCGTCGTTCGCTTCAGCCTCCCTCTGCGTTCGCCGAGTAGAGAATGTTTCTGTTCTTGCTTGGCAGGGGAACTCAGAACGGCGGCCCATCTATGAATACGATGCTGCTGCTGGTGCTGCTGCCACCGACGCAATCTGCCTAACCATTGACGACTGCCTGGTGCGATTGATATTGATGAAACCTCACCTTCTCGTCATCTTGGCAAACGTCGACACTAGACAGAGAAGACCGTGTACCTCATCTATCTGCGTTCGGCCATCTAGCTGCTGAATGTGGCATATGCGACGCTCAGTGCCATTTCCTTTAGAACATCTAGCGCGTTACATGATAGACATCGTCGACACAACAATGATTTTTTTTCTCTCATCTTCAGAAATACAGAGGACTCGAGATGCGGTTGTATGGCTGGAACACATAAGTGCAATACGATACGGATGCGCCAAATCATTGCTAATGCCAACACACAGACAGCTTAAGCTGACAACAGTGTTGGCTAAAGGCAGGGTACAATGGCTCTGTTCATCTGATCATCGTGACTGTGTGGTATCTTGTGAATGATATCGCAGCTCACAGGATGATATACCTGCCCTCTATGTATTCTTTGTATGACATCTAGCTTCGGTTATAGAGATGGGGTTCTCCTATACAGGCTGGCTATTATAAAGGCCCTTTAAAGTATCAGATTGGATAGATGTCATAACATTCACTACGGATGTCGGAGAAGGAGACATTTTTGCTTATTATTAAAATGTTGTATTAAGTTGAAGGTGCTTCGTATACAACACACAGCCAAGTCATCGCATCGAGTTAATTAAGCAATTCGTTGCAGCCCAATACCTTTATAGGAAAGGCAAATTACGTGAACACCAATAACAACTTAGCAGTATATGGAAGCAAAACTATGATAAAATAGACCTGGATCTCGATGAAAACGTTTAATGGGACTTCTATATAAGTCACGTAAAACGAGTCCGCTCAAAGAACCAGTTGTTCTTGGTTCTATTGTATAAAATTCGTGTATGTCGTAAAGCGTCGCCTTCGTCCGTGAGCCTTTGTTATATAATATTAGACATGGATCAAACAATGGTACATGCATATCATGGCCTGACCGCTGCGATTGCAATCAGTTAATTACACAAACGTCTTGTCATCTGCTCGAGGCAACAGCATGGTCGGACACACGACAGCAAGCAGCTACCGCCAATACCACACAATACCATACGTACTTTACCTGTCAGTAGGGGTCCAGTCTAAATGTGTTGATGCCAGCTCTGAATGGACTCATACATCTAAACTTTACGACGAATGTCCATCTATTATAAAAAAACGTCTAAGGTTTTGCAGAAAGCGTGGCATGCTCGTTTAAATGGTAACTGGGAAATTTTTCTTTAAAATTGACCAGCCCATAGAGAACGGAAATCTTTCCAGCTCGAAACCTATGCACACATATCCACATCGAGTCAGCAGTGCAGATAAGACGTAAGGACCTTTGAATTTCCATCAAGGAGGTCGTCAGGAACGGGCGCATGATTCTTAAAATAAGCGAGCATGGTGCCTCAGCCAACCTAGTTGAAATCGTTCAGACAAGGCTTGGGCAATGCGAGTTAATCGTTTTTGTTGATATCGAGTCACTAAAGACAATCAAACGAGCCCTGCACCGGCACGCAGCACCAGCAGCACAATCCAAATTAGTCCTATACTGATATATGAACACTGATTGGGGATTGGCAATTGTTTTCCTCGGCGTCATTTCACCCTCCGAGTGATTCGCCTGCCGCTCTTGAACAACCAGAAGAACTTACACAGTATCCCGCAAGGCGATGCGCGTTACCTACAAATAATATCGTCGACGAGGTCTCCTGTAATATCTTCCTGGGGCGAACACCTCGACATATCTCTCTACAACCGCGCTACCCACCATACCCCACAACGCTCGACCGCAGAAGAATCAATCAATCGATGAGGTGCGGCTCAGCGGCGTTTCGATTTTGGCACGCGCGGACCCCAGCGACTTCACTCCCCCCCACCCCCCCGCGCCTCGATGCTGTCCATGGCGCAATTTTACGGGGGGGGACGCTTCTGCAACACATAACACTTTACGATTCTCGTCATGTCCCTTCAAGTTATGTGTATCTTCATTTGATTTTCTGTAGCTATTGCAGCGGCCGGTCATTTGCTCGGCTTTGCCATTCTCTTCTGCCGTGTGCAGGTAGACTCAATGTTTCGACGCGCATTTTAGGGCTTGCTATATCGTCATCATCATTCAGCGATTGCTGTCGCCATGAAATTCTAAGCACACACACACACACACATAGATTGTCATTCACACGAGTGTCCACGAGCATCCACACATAGTCGGCACATGCGGGTCGGCTTGCTGTTGTTGAATGCTTACATAATTCTCCCTCGATTCGGCATAGTGCGGTCGTCAGCGTCAGTGTTGTCATGTCAACCTTTGTGGACGATGGGCTTGAGAACGGAAAACAACTCGCCCTGTACATGTGTGCTAGCCTTCAGTCGCTATACGACCTTGCTGTCTCATATTCGATGTTAGGAGTGACTGTGTCACAGTGAACTTTTGACTTGGTTCTTCAATCAGGGCTGCGGGTTTGCTTCCCGGCTGGTCCTCAGAAACCCTTGAAACGCTCGACGTGAGCTATTAGTGTTGTTGTTGTTTTTTTTTTGGTATAACGTAAATCAAACCCTTTTTACACCCAAATGACTATTATTTATATAAATTTAAAAAAAAAGCTTTGGGTCATCAATGCCTCCATCATGAATGCTGTGTGGCTATGTATGCTTTGTTTGAGCTCCTTCCATAGCTGACCACAGGATGTCTTCCTGCTATGGCGAACATCGGAACCGCTGAGTGGCGTTTGCTTCAACGAATGTATGACTTACTTGGCCGGAATCAACTTCCGCGTGGGATCGTGAACATCTTCAATTATTCGCGAATTTCACTTTAGAATGATTTAATACAGACGTTCCTCCATTCCGGGATTTCTTTAGCTGTCATTAGGACGTTCTTATAATAATGATAACACCCATTGATATATATTTCATATCTTCTACGAATACATTACTTCATAGCTTATATTGGTTTATTAAAGGAGTTGCAATTTCACAATGTTTGAGCTCTCTTATATATGTCACGCAGCGGGGCTCGAACGTGTAGCCTCTGGCTTCCGATAGCCAGAGGCTTAAACGTCGAAGCTACCGCGCTGATACCTAATATAACAATCCTCAACAAACCTTAAACGAATCCACGCCACGTTAGACAGCACGTCAGAACTACAATCGGCATTCCACCAACACAAATTTAATAGTTTTCATTCGAAAGAAACGAGTCAGAACGAAGTAGTCGACATCCTCCCTCTTGCAAGAATTGAAACCTCCCAGCACCGATAGTCACCCAGTGTACGCTCGTTGACCGCATCGTCTCAGCATTTTTGTATACCTTAAGGCGCTGCTTAAAACCCGAACAAATCATTTCAGCCGAAGTACTGTACTCCGAACTCTACAATATTACTATGTATCGAGCAAAAGCAATTCGTTACTTCGATTGCATTGTTACCTAGAATCATGACGAAGCAGTAAGTCCAACGTGAACGCGATGCGTCCAGCACGGATCGGAGACGTGGGTACGTGGAGGTGATTAAATTAAATCAGTGTCGCTGAAGATCACCATTGAACTTATCGGAAAACTGCCGGGAACTCAATACGGGACGAATGTTTCGAAGAAGAGAGTCCCGCCATGTCAACTGTTCATGAAACGGAAGTCCAGATTATCGATATCGATTTGCCAAATAAAAGCGTTGTGAAATTGTTCTCGCAATCGCCTACTGGCCGTACCAAGATAACGTGACGGAAATGACCGCAGCAAGCTGCTGATCGACATCTTTCAGTGCATTAGTCAACATCATTTGAATAGCATAAAATCGACAGAACACCGAACAGAACAATGTATTATCTAAGACAAAGCGCTAAATATAGAATCGAATGCATTTGGCACTGGCGGCAAGACGGCGCCAAGCGAGAGCGGCGAGAAGTTGATTAACGGTTCACACGTTAAAAGTCCACCGGGATTTATTTGAATGCACAATTTAAAAAAAAAGGACACACGCGTAAATACAAATTGCGCGGTGGACGTCGAGCACGGACAGTGCCACGCAAGCGAACATCGCTGCAGCCAGCGAGATGATAACCCCCTAATAAAAATACGATGCTCACGCCGAACATCTATCTACTGCGAACAAGGTTATATAGAAGTCGTCATCATCATCATTATCAATCGGTCATAACATTGACCGAACGGCTTGAAGACAAAAAAGCAAATAGGCATTATTCTCGCGTTCTAGGCGTGCTGCCACAGGATGGGTTGGATGTCGACACGGGGCCACACTGTCTGTGAAAGCTGACAGAGCATCCCAACGAGAGCTAGGGGAGCATCGCTTAGATGCGAGGTTATGCTATTAGTAAGAAACTATCCAATATGAGCTAACAGTGAAGGCTGCGCCTGTAATGTGAATGAATTTTCGCCACACGAAGTTTTCCGGTATGCGTGCGCTGCTCACAGGCACAAGATGCGATCGTGAAAATGTCCATATTTAATGGCTTCAGCAACAGCCGAGGGTCACACAGCACAACTGTTTGTCATTATTGTTATTAGAAAGATGAAACAGAAAAAAAAAAACAGGGGAAAACCACACACACATGTGGACGTTTCTGTAAAATGTTCGCGCTTGTAGAAATTTGCCTACGCATTCCATGCAGCCATCTGCGCGTAGTATCAATTGTTACGTTAGACCTTCGTCTGAGCGCGACAGGCAGCACTCGGCGGGTTCGTCGAGGAGGTATGCAGAGCACTTCGAACGGTGATGTGCTATGCTATGCTTCTGGACCGTTAAGCTGATCGAAGAAAATGTGCATTCAATCTATTTATTAGATTTAACGGGAGAATCACCGCATACGCATCGCTACAATATGATCTGAAGGTCAGCAACAACAGCTACCGAATCGCAACAGATGCTTATTGTCCTTCGTTCGTTGATTAGACCACTCGGTGTAACAGGATGACGAACAACAACTGGCGTAAGGGAGTCGCCTTAGAAAGCTGCTGGGACTTGAAAAGCAAATTTTTTAACCACGCAAATAAATGTATGCAATAATAGTTGAGAAGAAAAATAAAAACATCTGAAAAGCATTGCATACAGAGTAAACGAAAGCCCTCTTGATTGCTATTGATTACCAAGGATCGATGAACAGGCTAATTGCTCATGCTTACGCTGGACACTGCCGTCTCGCTGGGGCCTTTTTGTCCAGCACTTGTTAAACCGGCCATCCGTACTTCGTACTGATTTTCGGCGTATTTCTACAATCTTTGAGATTGCCAGAGCAATTATTATCTGCATGCTATTCGAACCTCACATATAGGTGATCACTAGAAGAATTAACTGTATCCATGCCGAAGTGCTATGATAACTCTAGTTCGGGGAGAAGTCGGGACGACCTATCTGCAAAGCAAACTGTCTCAATAACTGTGGATCTCTCTCTTGAGTCTATTTCGTGATGAGTCATATATGACAATGGCAACGCTTAGTCATGCTTTACTAAATCCACTTACAGGGATTACTGATTTACGTGCTTAGGGATATCGAGTCACTTTCCGGTTGTCTACAGGGCAGGCCTACATGTCTATGAAGTAAGTTAAATCTCAACATAACTGAACACTCCGTGTAGATGAATGTGTAGGAGATGTGGCCAAATCAGGGTCTTCTTAAGCGGCCTTGTTCTTAAGCGGCCTCCTTAATCTACCACCTCTTTACAAACACATTCTATGAAACTTTACCAAAAGGTAGCGGTTTGAAAATATGACCGCCCTGGCGGAGGTCTAGATTTCGAAAAGCTTAGGTCGATCCACGGCTTGGGTCTACTTACAATACCAGAGATGAAATTGTTGAAATAGTTACCAGCGGCAACCTTAGCGAACCTCCTCTGAATGCCAGGGTTAACTGACGGCTAACCGGCTTACCATACCGTCATAACATGCTCAGCCGTATTGAAATACCTGCAAGAGTAAAAAATGAAGCGTCCAGCTTAAAGTCACGACAAAGAACGGTATCGAGCGACATATACGATCCCTTCGAGGAGAACAAGAGAAGAGTTCGAAACTCTATTACAATGCAGGTTAGCATTGTGCATAAGAGGAGGTTTCAATTATAAAATGGGTCCAGTACGAACAAAGCCACGCAAGATGGTGATCGCACCCCGCTATTTTCCAACTAAATCCAACAATATAGTACACTGAGAACGAGAGCAAAGGGAGAGAGAGAGAGAGAGAAAGAAAGAAAAACCAGTGAAAATATCAATTAGAAAACCGCATAAAAACTACGACCGGAAGTGACAGTTCTGCCCAAGATCTGTCGGCCGGATCTGATTGCAAGCTGGCCACCCCTGAGTGCGTCACACGACCGACAGCGTCACACGAGCGTGCGCGGGCGCCTGGTTACTTTTCACGAAAACAGAAATTGTGCTTGAACAGACCCATGTTGCAGCAGTAGCGGCAGCAACATGAGCAGCGTCGCTGGCGTGAACCGACCCAACATCGGAAACCAGTGGTGGAACGAAATAAATAATAAATCACGCCTTCCACCACGGAATCACTCACTTTCTTACTTATCTACCTAGTTCTGCTGACACTGCTGCTGCAGCTGCTGACCGTTGGTGCTGTTGTTTGCATGTCTTATTATTATTATTGTTATAAATACATATGCACCATAGACCGTTCCCCGCATTCACCCTTCATGTACTCAGTCATTGATTGAGACTCGCTGATTCATTCATTCAGTGATGCGTTCAGAGACGTCAGAGTCTGATGGCTTCGTACCTGCGTTTTACGGCGGAGCTGATGTAGTGAAAGAAGGCCCTCTCCTCCAGTTCGGCCTCACCCCCTGCTCCGTGTGACGACGGCGTAACGCTTCTCGCTGTTATCATATCACCATCGGCCGCTGTTGTACCACCGTCGTTGTTGTGCCATAGAGCTGACAAGAAGAAGAAAACGATTGTGGGCGAAATAGCCGCCCAGTCCCCCCTCGAGTTATCAGCCCGAGAAGGACAAACTCTTTGATTTCTGTGGCGCCCCTGGCGGCGACGGAGGCGGCGGCGATAGTGGCCGCAGTGGTCGGCGGGAGGGACGCACGCGGCGACGTAATGCGACACAGCACAGGCTAGCGTACCCCTGAACTAGCCATAGTCACTGTAGCGATAATCGCGGTGGCCGCACGCCCGACGCACACAGAAATCACAGACAGCCACACTCACAGACGAACAGGCTAGCTGTCTGACAGGCAACGCTCGACTCGGCAGTGTCTGCTTCTAGCGGTGCGTTTCGCCGCTCACTACCGAGTGAGTGTACAGAGCCGTAATAACCTTAATAATAATAATAACCAAAATGATAATAATAAAAATATAACTCACTGTCGCAAGTGTAATATCAAGCTACTGTCGTGCCGGAGCTGCTATTCATGTAACGATGGTGAAAGGGGATAGAAACTTTCACGTACAGCGGCGGAAGCAGCAACAGCAACAATATGGCCAATTAACGATCGCCATATATGATTACAGCAACCGGCAAAAATGGCTTTGTAAGCTAGGGGAGAGTCAGGCCGACGACGCTGACAGCGAATTATTTCGTTACAGACAGAAAAGCTGAGAAAGACCTGGAGCGACCTCATGGGCGAGGTCGCTCGAGGTCCCTCTAACATGGTACAATATCGGTTCCGACTCTCCTTGACAGTGGAGGTTAGCTATATATTTCGGAAAAGCCAACATCTTAAGGGTACGACAACACTGTCGACACTGTTCGCTAATATTGCATATGGGCATTAGCGGAAAAAAAGAAGACCAAGTTAACCTTTATCAATTTCCTGCTCCTGCGCCAACACTCTTGGCGCCTTGTCGATACAATTAGAGATGGAAATCGCGATGGTACTTAGTCGATACACGATAGCAGTCGGTAAAGACGTCTCTGATGTGGTTACTTTTTAAAAATGCGTGTATCCGCCATTTTGTGCGTGGCATATTGTTACCGTAGCTGCTATCGTTGGTCAAGTCTGAACTAAACGTAAAATGTTGTTAATTACGGTTAATTATAATGGCACGATGGTGTGCTCATCGGTCAGGTGATAGAGACTTCTGTGAGTGACAACAGGGCATCTGTTAAGTGCATTACATCTCGGCGAGGACGCCTTCAAACTTTCAAATGTTCAATATCAAAAGATTGTTCACTTCATTCTCAGCCCATACAACTAGTGTAGTTATTGCTGCGGCGATTTGTATTACTCATATGTTTTCGATCATTGTAATACTTTCACTATCGCTATCTTCAGCATTAGCGTTGAGATAGATGAGCGTGGAATAGACTTCAAGCCGAAACAAATCATGTTAAGCGTGCAACATATATTTCCGCTCAGTGTAATTATACGTGTAATAAATATAATAATAATAATAACGATAATAATAAGAAAATAACAGCGTAAGTCTATGATTTATGTCGTTCGTCTAAAATTAAATATGAGCAGAGTTTGCCTGTCTTTGCCCATGTGCGTGTTCATATATATATATATATATGTTCATCTGATTCTGACTATTTCTTATATATATTATTGCTTTTCAGCTGTTACTAGTGTCACTCGCTCAGATAGTGTATGTGCATGCCCCTGTGTGCGTGTCAATGATTGATCACTGGTAATAAGAAAGCGATTATTATTAATAGACACATACAGATATATATATATATATATATAAGGGTAACAGTCAATGGTGGTCAACCCTCAATGATCGGTCATCCGCTTCCGGCTATCCACAGTCGGCAGTCGATACCACATGTCCATTGCTCGGCGCTAGGAACTTACCTCGCTGGTACGATATACTACACATAAAAGTGATCTGTACATTTTCAGCGCCCTTCCTCAACGAACGTCCTACCACGACGGCATTCGTTTACTGTAGCTTTGATTTGTGATAGCCAATTGCTTCTGTCCGATTTCTTTAGCGTCGGTTTACTATGATCCCCTTTAGGCTTTCGCTTGGCGATGCTACACACATGATGCCGATTATGCTGTGCGTAGGATGAACTGATGGAGGTGGCCGAAGAATAACGTATAGAGACATGCAACGCTACGTGCTCGTTGTGTATGGGCCTCACGCTCCATGGCCGATGTGTCACCGATTGAAATATAAAGACGGGAGCAGTCGAAACGAATTACGAGATTGTTGGCGACTTGGAGCCCCCGAATAGACAAAATGAACACAAATAAGCTTCTGGAACTAGTCCGATATTAGTCCAGCCAGGTGAGAAGAAATGTACGAACCACTATTGATTATATGGGAATTGCGCAATGCAGCCTTGTTGAGGAAAGTGGATCGATTGCTCAAAACATTAGAATGAAAAAATAGAAGACTCCTATGGCGTGGTACACTCGGTTTGCGCCTCGCAACCGGAGGAGACGCGTAGGCCAAAACATGGGTTCGATCCCCACCGTTGCACATGCGCATTTTCGGGGTTCGCCTGACGAAACCATGCAAAAAGCAATTCCGTAGACGTTAAATATTGGCTGAGAGTTAGCGTAAAACAAAAAATATATATATATATATATAATATATAAGAAGAAATATCTACGTGACGGACTGTTTAGACATTTACTCGACTCGGAGTCAGACGAATTAAATTGAACACCTGTGCTGCTGTCACCTCAGACCACTGGGTTTTATAGAGACAAGCTCAATAAAACAATATTATTTAGAACAATGTATATTTATGCAGTGCATAAGAATTTGACATTATGCAGGCTGTTCAGGCTGCTATTAAACGCACACCCAACGTAATCACACTTTGTCACATACCGCCTAAAGTTCGATATTTTTATCACATTTATATTAGCACATAGCAATTATTATACATGAGTTCTAATAGCAAACAGCACGAGACGTTTATCTATTGCTACCCTTCAAGGTATAGCGGAGATTGTGTCTCAAATTAATGTGTCGAAGCCGATTATGTACCCTTCAAATAGCTTAGCTAAACACCTTAAGCGGCATTTAGCATCTTGTACAAAATTCAATTTAATCTTCCAGAAATCTTCCAGGTCCTCGACTGGAACTGCTCTGTGTGTCTTCAAACGAATTACCTTGTGTAGACACAGCTACGAGGGTAGCCGAGCGTTAGCTAGCATCGCGTCCAGCAGCGTGAAACGGACCAAATCACAACGCCAGCAGGGTTAAGGGACTTCCGGTCAACGGCGATACCTTCTGAAAGTTACTTAAAACGTGAGTTCAGCCACATTTGAAATCAAACTTGCTTTGATCCGGGGGGAGGGGTCGATGTCCGTGCGACGCGCAGCACCCGTGGCCATGAATTCGATTGAGTGTAGCCTCTATGTGAGTGACGCCTCAGCATATGAAGCCGATATGAATCAATAGCAATGCTGCTGCTCCCAAAACGATGTTGCTGAGCTACGCTTTGGGATGGGGTCCGGATGGGAAGGTTTGCCTATAAAGGCTAAAGGTTTTATTGGTTCATTAGCGGAACTGCACTTTTGAAACGCTTAAGCACACTCTATATGTCCTTGGCAGGTCGCGGAACTCGAGCCTGCGGCGTTCCGCCTTTTCCTGTGAAGGTGGGAAAGGCTATCAAAAACGGGAAGGGAGGGAAATATCCACACATCCCTGAGGATGCCAACCACGGCAGCCCGTGCCTGCAACAGCAGGTCCAATACTTGACCATCGTGACAACGGCGGCAGACGAAATATTCCCGCGTCAAAATGTCCATCCTTCCCCTGGCGCATTTACCCAATTAACGCATAATGGAGAAAATTCTGGGTGAGCTATTATATGTACACCCAGCCGTAACTACAAGAGTATCTACAAGAGAGCAAGACGCCGGCTGCTATCATCGAGGCGTTGCCCTGTGCTATCTCCAACCGTCCGCACGACCTTCTACCATATGACAGATAATACGACACACCGATGCCAGTGCGATGGTTGTTGCAAAATTGCCACACGATACATCCACGCCGCAGACAAACAGTCAGCTAGTCATTCACTGACAGAGAGAGCGAGAGAGAGATATGAAGGGGCTGATGTCCCGACGGATCGCCGTTATCATCATTATTTGCCATTGTGTTACGTGAATGCATGCTTACGAATTTTGTTTTTCTGTGCGATTGTTACTGCTGTAGTACTACCCCTTTTGCCCGTCAACACCCCCCCCCCCGGTCCCCCACGAGCCGAATGCACCCAGAATCTGGCAAACGTTGACACCGGCGTGTTATCAGGTGATCGTCGGTAGTTACCTCAGCATTGGGCTGTTGTCACGACGACAGCTACACGGCACGCATGTTATGCTGTCGCCACTGCTTCTGCTAAATGGAATCTTGACATACTATATATATATATATATATACATATATACAAATATACACAAGTACCTCTTTACTCATACACGACTATTACGTATAGGCAGTGTTAGTTGTCATTTGCGAATACAAACGATGTGAACATGTTAAATTTCTTGGTCACGTTGATTTTGAGACATTTTGTTAGCTTGACGTTTAGATCTGCCAAGTGGGAATAAATAGCCGGCCAGGATACACTGAGGGAGCGTGTAGCCCTGATATACTAGATTTGCCCATCGCATGCTTCTCCTCTTGGAGCCTTCACCTTTCCACGAGTATGTCCCGGAGCGGATGGTACGGTTCATCCGTTCCGGCAACAGCGGCAGCAGTTGACCGTTGTTGTTCACTTCGTGTTTGAACATTGAAATGGTATCGCCTGCGTCCGTTAACCAGCGCCGACTCGGATCCAGAAACAAAAAAACAGAGATTTTAATATTCTATTGATTTGACGTCTATAGTTTGATGCCAGGCTGTATCATGAATACTGCTCTCTCGGTGCTGGTACGAACATTCGGTGTTGTAACACATTTCCCGTAAGACAGTGGATGGATGGTGATGCAAAGACTTCATCAAAAGAAATCGTCGCTACCCTTAGCCTGAACGTCAAACACCGACCTTGTTTTTCGTTGCTCCCAAATGTTCTATAATGTCTCATCACATTATGATTACTCCATCCGATTTATTGACGGGTTGGGCCACCAAGTGCTTCATCTAGATTCAGCTCAAGTCAATATACACAACCGACAAAGACAGCCGACTCTCTTCTACCTTGAAACGTTTCCTGTAAATCCTGTTCCACCGCACACGGTGGGACAGGTATTGCACGCTATCGCGCTACATGCGATCCGCGTGTACACCTGATCACAAGGCAAGGAATATTGTCTGAGAATTTTCAGCGTATCGCTGAAATATCACAGAGGTGGGATAAACGTATTCACGTCAAATGGAACCACGCCAAAATCGCTGCTAAATGAACGTTATCGTTGCTAAATGCATCTGCCTTATTTCGTGTGGCCGACACGTCTGTCCACTGCCCATGCTTCAGCTCTATTTCAGGGTATTGCTTTCAGAGTAAATGAAGCAGGCGCTCAATCTTGAAGGCCCGCCTCCGATGGTGATCGTGTCGGACAGCTCTGCAGCTGACGGAAGGATTGACTTACCCGGTGATGTTCATCTTGGCCCGATGGAAGGCGCTCCAATGCGGACGTGCACAGATGCCCTCCTTGGCAGGTGATCAGTTGGGGTGGATGCGTTTGATAGAACTGGTCAACATTTTTCCGAGGAAGGTTTCACCGTTCAAGTAATAATAACATTGTGAATATTAAATAATATCAAATGGAAATTATTGAAGCGGGGGGTCAGATTATCTATGGATGCGCCAGAACGACATTTTGCGATCACGTGGACCGCTATTCTCCTTACTGCTTGTGATATTTAAGCGTTGCGGTTGCTTGTCTGCTGACAACGCTGACTGATGCTGCGTTGATCGATATTGCGGCGAGGCTAATTTGAATTGTTCTCGTTAAGTTTGATTCGACATCGATTGCGAAAAGCGGATGCAATTTGCAACTATTATAATAACTACGGACGTAGATGTGGTTTTTACAAGCCGTCCACAATCGAGAAGCGGCGCTGTTCGCCTGCCGTAGCTGACCTCAGAGGGGATGCGGATTCTGCCTTCCGAGGTTTAATCGAACAGTAGTGCCATCATACGGATGAGTAGCGGCAAGTGTCCAATAGGAAATGTGCGAGGTTGGAGGCTTCGAGTCGAAGACGAGTCGCCAGAAAAGCAATCTTGACACATCAGCAGCAGTTTCGGTAGGCTACAAAGCTCAAACATGCAGACCTGCCTACGTGGGGGCTATCTCAGAGCACTAACGTCCAGATGTCGTCAGAACGTTGCCATCAGTACATCACACCTTGCGCATTCGTAGTTCGGCAGACTGAAGCATTCGTATCGTCTAATCGTTTTTCTGTGGCGATTTCAGCTATCATATAACTAATGGTTCAATCAGTAATAATAGTTTAATAAATAATGGCCGCATTCTGGTTAAATTCACTGTGTTGCATGCATATATAAGTACAGCATCCACGACAAGTTTCGTTGGGACTTGAAACATCATATGAAATTGGTTTTGAAATTTAAAAACTCTGCTAGCAACAGATATCTACTGTTCCGATGTTGTTCCAAGCATTTCATCAACATAAGGAAAGGAACTCCTCCGCAACCGAAGCTTCAACTGCTCATTGATTCGAATTCATGTTGGTAAAACCTCTCAACAAACAAGAGAACGCACGCTTCGGTCTTGATAACAATCCTCCCTTAGATTTCAGTCCAACACCTTCTCTTACACTTTGATTCACCCATAGGCAGATGTGTACAAGCATTGGTTTATCTTGGCAACACATCACTAACATCGATGCTCACCACGGCCAGTTGATAGTCGCCTATATCATATATATATATATATTCATATATATATATATATATATATATATATATATATTTATTTATATATATATATATCATACACTGTGGCACTAAAAAAATCTATCTATCTTTGCCTCCGCAAAAACAATAGCGAGCGGCTTTTTCATCATGCTGACCCATTCGCTCTCTCTACTTTTGTTGTACATTTTAACATCACCGATCCACGATTACTTACGCAACCGCCGATCGCTGAGCCAACGCTGATCCGGGCAGGCGGTGGTGGTCGCTGGGCTCGCTTCTGTCAGCAGCATCAGTGACAATGTCAGGCTTACGCCGGACTGACGACATTGAACGCGTTTGATTTCCTCGCCTCTGATATAACATTCGACCGCCTTTTTGTGGGCTCGAATATCGAACAGCCGCGACACGTTCGTGCATGCTTCTTCGACGTTCGTGCATGCCACCAGTCGACACGGGCTATACTCAGCAGAGACAGCAACAACACCATGGAACAGCAGTTGACTGAAACATTGTTTGACGCCAATGTCCACCAAAGCTCACGCGTTGACCCTTGGCGTTTGATTTTCAAAGAAAAGGCACGTTAAAGAAATTGACCAGCTTGTTTTTTTTTTGTTATAGACGTTCGGCGCTATCCCGTAGGTAAACATTTCTTGAAGTTGCTGGATAACTTGGCGCAACTTACGTAACGTAAGTAACAGTGGACAGCGGCTTCGGGGCGCCGATAACGAGCCGCGGGGAACGCGCGCTCCTCAATTATTAGGCGGCTTATAATAATACCATTATGATAATATCGAACCGCTGCTCGCGTTACTGGCTCATCCATACGTTTTTAATGCGAGTGCGTGTAAGCGAAAGGCGGCCATATCGCATGTAGAATGCCTACACCGTTTGCTGAACTGTGTCATATAAGAGGATACTACACACGTATTGTGGTACGAACAAACGCCGGTAGCGCGCGCGTTTACTGGGACAGAATTCTCCGTGGCGGGGTTGTTGTACTCATTCGGACACCTTCAAGCCAATAAGACAGTCGGTCCAGACCTCGTTCGCAACGAACACCTGAAGCTTGCAGCAGATATGTTCCCATTTTGGAGGAACCTAGTTAACGCCTGTTTCCGTCTGGAAGGGGGGGCGCCTGTTGAGAAGCTGGATGACTCTTAGTGTTAGTCCTATGGGTAAAGGCAGAGGTCATGGAGGGCAATTGAAAGAAAAGAAGAGTTGCTGCTGCTGCTGCTACAAACTTTGGCACTTTTCACCAACCGTCGACTCAGTAGACCTTATTGCTGAAGGACTGCTATTGCATACCCGCCGAGCAACACGGATTTCGTCCAGGACAATCCACCATCACGGCGTACAACATCCTATTCCAAGAAGAACAAACAAAACGGGCAAGCTCTCTAGGCCGAGTATACGTCGACTTCAACTAGACGTTCGATTCGGCTCCGCGGGACAAAATCCTTGCCAAACTATTAGCAATGTATCGTGTTCCGCCGAACATGCTACAGCTTATCATGGCCTCTCTACAGGAGAGAATTCACTGAAGGTCGTTGACGGAGCGTCGTTCCTATCATCCTCTGCTCACACTACTACATGTTAGTGCGGCGCCAAACGACAGCTTGAGTCCACTGCTATTCTCGCTGCTGCTAATAAGCGATCTCATAAAAATCGATCGATCCGACTAAGGGGTACCACTGACCATGTGAGGACGCTACTAGACGCAGGCGATCTAGGTAATTTTGCTAAGAGTCGCTTTCATGTTCAGCAAGCAATTGCGAGGCTGTTTGGGAACATGGAACAATTCGGTGGACTCACGAACTCGGAATTACGGGTGTGATGTCAAGCGCTAAATGGGCGGGGCAAATCAGAATCCTCTGTCAGGGCGGAACTCTATCAACTCGAACTGTTTATGCAGATACTGTTAATAATGTTTGCGTTAGATACCGGCACGTTGGAGAATACGCTCGATCCATCCCATCACAGAGTCAGTTGCTGGTGCACCAGCAAACCCACATGCTTAGGTTCAAAAGAGCTGAGACCCCTACGCGTTTTACCGTTTGTACTGCTGTTGCCGTTGTACCATTTTACTAGGTATTATACCTAGGTAGGCCCGTATAACGTGATACCGTGCGAAAAAAATTATGAAATGTAACAAGGAACACCACGCTTGAATCGTGTTTTTCCTGCGCAAAAGTTGCCCGACTGAAGGTGGTGGTCCGTTGACTGACCACTGGTGCCGTCACACGGGAACACTAACATACAAAGCTCTGGTGCGAGGTTGCTTCCAATGATAAATGGTATGTATGGATGATCGATGATTAGCTAACCTCAGTAAATTTTCTGGATTGACTCACAGCCAACGTTTGACGTCCACGATACAACTGCTTTCGGCGTTGGTAACAATTATATCTAGCCTATTATAGCTGGTGCGGTAACCTATACTGGCAACTCGCGGACTTACCACAGGATTTTTCCGTAAATCCCCTCCCCGCCCATACGGTCGTCGGATCAGCTGGACGGAGCCGTAACTTGAAACTGGATATGGCCCCTGGTGATGCCTGTATCCACGTGGTATGAAAATCATTGCTCTAGACAATCAACGCACATTCACACGGCGAGTAGACACACCTCATCAGCTTGGGATAGCGGCACATGCACGATCGCTCGTGGTGCTTCGAGCAAACACTTGAAAATCCCCGATCAGTTGGGCAACGATTTAGGCAGGCAGGCAAGCAAGCATTGTCTGCTATGGAAATTCCCGGTCAGGGGCTTCCCTCCCAATGAACAAATCAAGATGAATAGCAGTCAGTGGGTCATCGGCTGGCCCGATCGCCAAGCGCGTGTCGGCGATACGAAACGCGGCTAGCAATATGCAATAGAGAATGATGCAGCCATATGAGACAGATCCTTTTTTCCTAACAAGAAAACGCGGATTTGTCGGAACAAATTACATTAAATAATCGGCATTTGTGAACTGTTTGTGGGGTAGGAGTTTGGCACGATTTTGAGTTCTGGGCAGGTTATTTTACTGATGAACTCGCCATTGGAAGGGCTACATTTGGGATAGGGCCGTGTTTCGTCACATTGATCTGAAAGTCATTGGAGCTAGAACAAGGCTCAGAAACCATCTCATTCTTCTATCGCGGTATTCCGCAGACCTCAGAGCACATTTTCAGAAAAGAAACCGAAGCAATATGCTTTTATACATTTTGAAACATTTAGTGACCACATTTTTTTTTGACAGAAGGAAATTTTCTTCAAACGCTCGAACACCACCAGAGACATTCCCATCTCTATTAAAGTGGGCCGATCCAGTGCAGGGGGGTTGACGTGGATGACAAAACGCCTCTCTGCCTGCTAAAGCCACCATCCTCTGCTAAGAGTGTATCTCTTCCCCAGAGTCGCTTTTACGCTTGGTATTACTTCGATCTCTCGGGAAGGTGTGTATTGCTCCGGCTAGTGTCTATAGCCGGGTGCCTTAGTCTCGCCTATTCATTCATTTTTCCTCGGTCACGAAGAGACGATAACCTATAAGCCATATTGGATCCCACCACCCTGTCGCAGAAGGTCGAAGTATAGAAATGGATGAATCACTAACCGTTGAATTTATACCTTTACATATTTTTCAGCATCTTTTGCACACACTTCTATCTGTTCTCATAAATCAATGTTTAATTAGTGTTGTATCGGTTGTTTGACCCTGCTTTACAATACAAAGGCTTGTATAGATTCATATCGCGTTCTTGTCATTTTGAGTATCCACATTTAGAAATTATACCAATTAGGTAAATACCATAATTATCAAACATGCTGCAAGTTCGGCTGATTAGATTGGTTTGTTTGGCCTAAGTTCCACTTATCATCAGTTGTACTAATAAGCGATGGACGATATTTGCCTGTGTACATTACGCAATTATTTCGCAATGCATTAATTAACGTCCAATCATCCTATAACCAGTTAAAGCTACTCGGACCAAAATCGGCAGTTTCGATTGCACCCGATATGCATTTGGCTCTAAGCGGTTATAAATATTTAGTTAATTATGTTATAATTTGTATATATATATATATAGTATCTTGGACATACATCTCGGAAGCTAAATACAAAGAAAATTCGTCGTTCACTGTTCGCGTCCAGTCGGCAAAATTGCACTTGCATTTAACAGGTAGCGGATGATCCTGCCACTGTAAATTATAATATATATATATATATATATATATATATATATATGTATATATAAAAAAATAGATCACACGTTGACCACCATCTTCCTCTTTCCCCGTGAACGATACCGACCACATCAGCAACAGCAGCAGCAACTGCAAAGCGATTTTATTATTTCATATGATTAGCAATCGCAGCAAATGCTCCCTCCCCCTAGTGCCGCTGTTTGTGTCTTTCGCTGAAGCGCTAGCAGCAGCAGCAGCAGCAACGGCAAATGCGTCCGAAATCTAGAGAAAGGCGCTTTCACGAAACGCCGCTGACAACAAGTCGTTCGCGTCGGCTCCGACGCTCCGCGTTGAGCGTCATCACTATGACGTCGTAGGCGCGACGCAAGCACATCGCTTCGGGGAGCGCAAGGGACGCATCCGCACGACATCTGCCTGTATCGGTGTCCCCCCCACCTGTGATTTCATGGTGGCACTGCCCCGGTGCGTGCTACCTCGGTCGCAGCATCATCGCCGAGGAAGCTCGTGTCGCTGCTGGGTGTTCCATTGCGTTGTTACTAGTCCAGTCCGTCCGTTAGTCCGCCCTCTCCGTAGAACGAATGGTCTGTAGCCCCGGCGACTGAGTAAGTGGCAGTTTGTCTTTGTCGACAGACGTTCGTTTGATCGTTCGTGGCTGGTCGAGTTGTCGCGAGCTGTCGACCGCTAACGGTGGACAGAAGGCGAGCGTCGCCCGGAGTGACGACTTTTGTTGTTTTTCCGTCCTGTGTACACTGCACCTCGTCTTGCCCATTGCAGCCATGTTTACCTGTATTGCTGTTGCTGCACTAGCTGGATTAACACTATACGTTCAACATAGGAAACATATATAAATTTATTTTAAAGAAAGTATATATATATATATATATATATATATATATGTGTGTTCTATATATATATATATATATATGTGTGCGTGTGTGAGTGCACTGGTCTCAACGCTCCCGTGCCATGATCAGCTCGGACAGACCGCTGCCCCCGATAGTTATAAAAGGCTATTATATAATTATTGCAATTACAAGCTGCAGTTGTGTCGGCCGCTGCCGGCTGGTCGCCTTTGCCGTAACATCTAAATATTATCAAGCCCGTGTATCTCAAGCCATCGCACTGCATATACTATAATAGCATAACTTTATCATATGCAACCACACTGCACCATATATATATATATATATATATATATATATATGAATGATCCCGCAACCACTGTAAGCCCGTCTGTCCGTAGCGCTCCGTGACGTTTATTTGTCTCTTCGAAAAAACAACCGGTCGCTCCTGTCATCTGCGTCTATGTACGTATGCATCTGCACATACGTGAACGTCTGTGTGTTATTCCAGGGCTGACTGTCTCGCCTCATCTCATATAGCTCTGCCACCGCCGCCGCTGCCGACCCCCAACTTGCAATCTAGACTGTCGACCAACAAACAAGTAGCTTGACCGGGGGGAGGGCCGAACGCCAGCCGACCATCGCGCTGCTCACAAGCAAATCTACTGCGGCAACAACAACAACGACAATGCGATAGCGGTGGCGGTTGGGGCGAGCTCTGCTGCTGTTGCGACGATTGCGACACGGCGAAACAGGACGAACGCGGCAGCGAGACAGCAACAAAGGCGACGCTGCCAACAAGGAGCCACTTCGGGAAGTCGCACACAGCTGGCGTCCGTGTGCGACACTATGGGACCTCCCGCGAGGGAGGCCACTGACGGGATAGTGGTGGTAGCCGCGCGACGGCGGCGCTTCGTCGAAGGCGTCGGGCGCGAGGAGGGCCCGAGGAGAACGCTGCGTCCATTGAGCCATAAAGCGGCAGCAGCGATGGCAACAACAAACAGCGACATCAGCCGCGGCATCAGTGCAGCAACTGCGGTGGCATCGCTTCGATTAGAAAGGCGGCAGGAGTCCGCGGCAGCTTTTGGTCCTTCAGTGCAGCGGGTTCGGTGCGGCCGGTGCTGAGACGAACCTCACGATGTCAACTTCGGCGGTGGCGGCGGCGGTGGTGGCGGCGGCATCTCACCTGCGCGGGCGTACGCAGCAATGAGACGAAGACGGCTTCAAGCAGAAGAGCAGAATAGCGCAGCAAACAAGCAACTAGTGTCTACTGAAGGCTACCCGAAGACTACAGTTGGTGCCTTCGAAGCGGGTGAGTGGCGCACTTCATCGCGTATTTCGATCGACGCCGCTGCTGCGGCTGCTGTTGCCGTCGAAGATGCGACAGCGTCAACATCGTCGGCCGATATCGACTTCAATGTGGATGCCTTCGGTGTTCGCAGAGGAGACGGGCTGGGGCCCGGTGAGGGGCTCTTCCAATTCGCGCTTCGTTGTCGAATCGGTTACCCCGGCTTGTGGTTGGTTCCTTAGTAGTTGCATGTAATAGCAGTCTGTAACGTTGGGCTGCTACTTCGGCTGCGGTTCAGATGTGACTGTTGCTCGGAGTGAGTCCCGGTCCGGCCCACTGCCGGAGCTCGAGCCCGAAAAGCGACCATAGCAGGTCTCGTAGTGTCCACCATTATCACCAGCAGTAAATACACAGGAGAAGCGTTGGGAACGTCATGGAAAGCAAGCAGGCGACCAAGCGAAGGATGGGCCGACTCGCCGGGAGCCTCACCAGCCGAATGGACCCTGCGTCTTGGTGTCGGACGTGGCAAAAGATCAGCCAGATGATGCTGGCCGGCGTCAGAGCGACGGCTCAGAAGCTGGGAGAGAAGGACAACCGGAAGCGGTTCGTCGACGGACGACCGCTTCGGCCTCCCGCGTAACGTTGTTGACTGGGGTCCAGGCACGGGTGACAGCCAACAAGTGTTCCACCGTCAAGCTACAGGGCTAAGAACACACACACACATATATATATATATATACGTACATAGCCACTGACTGCTGTACTATGTATTGGTGGCGGCGGCGGCGGGGCCGCCACCGGCAGTTCCATGATCACCGTCGCAACGCAACGAACGGACCAATGAACTAAAGAAAGCCAGCAGGAGCAACAGCAACAGCAGCAGCAGGCGTTGTTTATTTATGTCTGAGTGCTTGTATGCACACTCAGCGAACAGCGCGGACCATGATCGATGTCGGTGACGAGAGCGGGGCGACGAAGGCGTCTGTAGCCGCAGAGACAGCAGCGAAGACACACCCGGTGAGACCCGCGAGCAACTGACACAGGCAGAGGGAGTTTCTCGCGCCTGGGAAAAACTACTGATTGTAGCCCCTGTGCCTTCTTTCTGCGATTACTTGCGGCGTTGGGACTGTGCTGAGGCTTCATTTTCTCCGGACACCTGGATTCTCTCTCTCTCTCTCCCTCTCTTTTTCCTGTTGACGCAGTGCTGTTTTAGCGCAGGTGATTGCAGACAACAACTGCATACGACTACAGACTGTATGAAGTTGATTATGCATCTTAGGATGGAAGTGGACGAACCCACAAACCTCAATGTTACACCGATCGACTCCTACCAATAGATTGATCTGGTGTCATCGATCCGGACAACCTGCTTGCTAAGGGTACAGAGGGGCTGAACAACAGGGCTCTGATTATTCCCACCCACTTTGTTCATGATCGCCTATGCAAATTACGGCATATGCTACGCGTGCAAGCACGGTATGGAATCACGCCCAATCAAACACATAGTGAACGGAGATTGTCGGTAATAATAATAATAATCATAACGTAAAGTTTAAGTCGTCACCACCCAAAACGATTCAGTCAATGAGTCCCATGATACATAGCTTCTCCTTCATGGATCTTCAAGATTAGCGTGATCAGGACCGCTATCCAGATCATTACCACGACGTCGATTGACGATGGCGACCGATGACGATAAATTCGAACTCTTCAAACAAAACATGATGATCTGAACATGTCTATGACACAAACCAAACAAGAAAGCAGCCAATCCATCTAAATTACGCTTATGCTATAATGCAATGCTAATCTATTCAGCTCTTATCAAGATCGATTCGCCCAAAAACCTTGCATGATGCCTTGCGCATCGTATGGGATGTCCAATGCCGCAGTGGGACCCTGCGCAACATTTCGCCAAACGGCAAAGCTTCCCATAACGGTCAAGCCCCTTTCTCTCTCTCAAATAGCCACCCCGATGGTAGCTGTCCTGACCTTATCGACGATCGTGCGGCCGTCGGAGCAATACAACGCTACGTAACGCAATGTAATTTTGAACGCGAACGCGATTGCCTACAACCGCAACGCCGCACCTGACGTAACTAGCCATCCGCCTGCCCGATGATTCCATTGTCTACGGTCGTTCGTCTCGAACAAGTACCGGTAGTCGGTGGCGGTTTCGTCGATCGGAGATATGCAGGATCGCGGACGCTGCTGATGATGTAGATCGAACGGCTGACACGAGCAGACATTAGCGCAAAAGCACCAAAGGCTGCCAACCGAAGGGAACCGATAGCCCCGGCCTGAAGCGAAGTCGGCGCAGCGCTTCGTGCGCACCTCTCCTGGTTCCTCAAATGAAGGCCGCGTACGGAGACGCGATCGTATTTTGAGAATGCCAGCCACTGCGGTCACGTACCCCGCCACAGCTAGCGTGTGGCATAACGATAACAGCGCCGCAGGGCGGCGCGCAATTCCGTTGGCCGAAGCTGACCAAGGAACGGTTTTCCATCGAGCGCTCCCAGTCGTCGATCTTGGTGAAGCCCCCCAAATGTGTGAACAGAACGCTCGTAGACATGCCGATTACAGGTTCGGTGCGTAAGGCTCAGATTTATCGCAATAGCCAACGAAAGGCGATTCCAATGAAACGAATACTGCGCCATTGTGAGCTTCTACTCGACCGTTGGATTTGCGGGTTGTGGAGATACGTGGCCGCATTTTCGGTTAGGACGATATAATTGTAACAATAGGAAGACAATATATATATTTTTTTTTTTTGTTTGTTTCTTTTTCGTTGAAACAGTTTCGTTGACAGCAATTTCAGCCATTCAATCTGAGTTGAAGCAACTCTCAATGCACTATACCACCACGCCATAGACAGATACGAAGAACTCAGTGACAAACCCGTGGAAAAAAAAGTTGGAGAAGATAAGGTCCAATCGCTTGATCATGCTACTGATGATGGTTGTGCTAGTGGTCGCGGCCCCAGCAGCGGACTCCTCAGAAGGTGAGCGAGAGATACTCGCAAATCTGTGTGACAACAACAACAGCAGCAGCAACAGCAACAACAACAGCAGCAACAGCAGAGAAATAGCAGGAACCACAACCGCAACCAGAGCCATAGTTACAGCAATAACCAGCAAACGCAACAGCAACTTCCACATACGTCTGCGATTTTTCTATGAAATGAAAATCCGTAGAAGATGCGAAAGCCGATTTGATAACCACGGATCGAGAGGGTGTGTATCAAGAGGATTTGTATCAGGAGGATGTTGTATCGCATATACAAATGAATTACGTGTGATTGCCGTGATTGATGTTGTTGTTGTTATTGTGGTTGTTGCTGCTGCTGGTGCCGACTCATTCAGCCGGCTGAACATTAGCCGATAATTGTGTGCACCAGGAAAACGGGACCATGAACAGATACATCAGCTCGTGCCGAACCAAGGGAGCCATCATGCTATTCGCTATGGCAGCTACAACAGCTACGTATGCTACGCGAACAGACGCTTCGAATTGAATTCTCGATGTGTTCGTGTAGATTTCGGTTGGTTGTCGCCTGTCACGGCGTGTTTGTTGTCTTGTAACGTCCAATACCGGATGACGCCCCTATACTGGCTCTGTTTCAAACGCCCGGCTGACTACCAGCTAGCAACACAAGTGGCGCCGCTGCAGCTGCCGAATGCTGCTGCTGTTGCTGCTGAGTGGATGTCTCTACATCTTCTTCAGCGAATCCACATTTAGCGAGGCAGTCACCGCCGCCGGTGCCGCCGCCGCCGCCGGTGCCGCCGCCGCCGCCGCCGCCGAAGTCATACCACCACCAGCAGCATCAGCGCCAGCCAGCGCGAATCAATGTCTGTCTGTCTATATGCTACTATTACTACTACTACTGGTACCGAAGAGATTGAACGATCGAACAGGGAACGAAGAAGAAGAATTACGATGAAGATTTACACGGGGGCATAAGAGGAAAGAATGAAATATCCAGGCGTCATCATGAGTTCTCTCTCTCCTCTCTCTCGCTTCGTCTCTCAGACACAGATTCACGCGAAGAGACACAGATGGGTGCCCGGATGGATCGAACGGAGAACACCAGGGCGTCGAGCGCGATCGACGATCAACCCGTGCAACGGGTGCGTTGGGTGAGGTGCGGCCGTGCCCGGGGATGGTGGTGGTGCACCCGGTCGTCTTAAAACGCGGACACTGCGGTTGCCGCCGATGGGCGGCCTGGCCAGCGACGTCGCTCAATCGTACTATAGTTGTGCGGTAGATCAACCAGGCTGTTCCTTGTTCGCCCATTGATTCATAGGATCCGCGTTATTCTATTCCACGCGCATAGTTCGTGTCGCCGCTCGGGAAAGGAATCAAATGAAATGAGAGAAGTGTTAGTTTTTGCGCGCTGGGAGGAGTCTCGCGCATCTGGGCTCCGGTGTCGGGCGATGCTTCGACCAGGCAACACTATACGGTTGGGACCGAAGACCAGATACGGGAGACAGCGCAACCGGCGGGGCAACAGCGTCTGCGGACGCCGACGGCGGGAGCACCGCCGGCTGCAACGTCAACGTCAATATCGCAGGCAATCGCAGTTACAAATTTCGCGGGATCCCTGCGTATGGTGGCTGGCCCCCGTTTGAACTGCTCGACAGCCAACAGAATGTCCTGATCACAGTGGGCGTGTACGTCTCTGTGTGTGTACAGTGAAAAGATCGAGTTTAGCGAGGGGTTTAAGTTCTACGGGGATAAGGTGAACGACGAGTCGACGGGAATGAAGCAAAAAATGCAAAAAATAAACCCACGAACCAAAATTTGGAAAAATCAATCACGTGAACGATTCAGGGAGAGCACATACCGCCAAGCGTGACAACGAAATCTGCCGATACGGCGGCAGTAATTCGCAAAAAAAAAGTACGAAAATAATTACATTTCACATGCGTTGTTTCATTGATCTCCTTGCTTACATACCACAGGAGGGAGGTGGTCCCCAGGAAAGGACAGCACACAGACTCCACCCATTGAAGGACTAATCGAATATTAAAAGTTAATGCCGCTATGCTGGTATGATAGATGTATTCGACACGTGTACGACCTGTACGATTATTTTTTGTTTTTATGGTAATCCTCTATGCATTTCTCACTGTAGACATATCATTAGCCAAATGGCAGATTACCGCCAAATGATTTACTGAACACTGTTTCGTGTTTGTCTATGACGCACGCCTCGTACCTTTGTCTCACTTTGAAGAATGAAAAACGTCACCATCTCACTCCTCGTCCAATCATCAACGTGAAGCCATTGCGTGCCGACAGATTCTACCCGTCGTCTTGTTAAGCAGTCGACGGATACTTGCGCAGCGTGGAGGGAATACAGTCACAAGTAGCATTCGTGGACATTGTCGTGTACTCTGCCTATTGTGCGGAGCCAGGTGGGGAAACAACACTATTCATAGGCTCGCCCAGCACACGACCAATGGGACGGGTCAAGATGACCCACGTGTCATCGCTTGAGTGGTCGTTTGAAATCGCCTACGTGCTCCATAGTGGCGGATGGTGCTATTTATAATAGTATTGTGGTGGCGGTGGTGATAACGGTGGTTTGCTCGGATGCCATCCCTGTGCCAGCGGCAATGAATACGACGGCTGCGGATGTGGAAAAGGCCCCCCTCTCGAAGTATTGATTCCGCGATTGTTCGCGATCAGATACGTAATTGGACATTGCCAAGTGAACGAGGGATGATTCATGATGAGTTGATAGACAGTGAGGCACAGATTGCCCAAGGATACCGAATAGGACATAAGGCGCTTACATTGGCAAGTAGTAATAATACTGTCTCTTTCTTCCTCTCTCTCTCTATCCTCATTCACTCATGTACTCAGTCAAGTATCGGCCTAGAATAGGCCACGCACAGACGATGCCGAATGAACAGGCCTAACAGGTCAACTGTCCACAAAATGAACGGGCATACGAAACAGTCAGTAGTTTCTCGAGAACTAATAACATTTGCAAAAGTGACAGCTAGTCGGTGTCGTCAACTTAGGTCTGCACTGAACACTAGGCTAAATATTATAGCTAACATGGGTGCCTTGAAGATGAAGCACAATACGAATAGGAGTGTGGTACTTAGCACAACGATGCAGCGATAGCGCTCGCGGCTAAAAATGTCAAATTGATTCATATCAAGTACATCTTGTTCGTTTCCAGATCGAAGATCGCCCCCCCCGGGGGCCAACAACGTAACGGATCGATGAAGGAACGCGGCGACGCCGAAAAATCAGTAAAGTTTTCAATTTGAACGGAACAAAATAAAGCTGAAGCATTTAACGGTGGTAAAATTAGCGGGATGTTGTTTTTTTTTTGATTCAGTGAGCAACAGCTTTGGATAACCAACCACTTTGAATACTTTGCGTGAGTGATATCTTCAAAATTGGCATCCTCTACCGAGTTTCGTGTGTGGGGCGTACGTACACAACAACTAATAGCTGGATGGCGACGGTGCCGATGTCGCAGCCGGTTGTCACAGGCGCAACGTAAAATGACTTCGCCAACGATTTGCGTGTAATGCCATTTCGGGATTCACAGTATATGGCTGTGCGAACGCTCCGGTGGACTTAGCTCCATCTCTGTTCAAAGCAACATCCCGCTGGTGGGATCCCGTATCTCGTTTTATGGCGACGGCATCGTCGCCGCTAAAAAACGAACCAAATTGAAACTACAGCCCCCGTGAATGTTCATTTTCTGGCGCTAAAATTAAGTTCGATCCTCGCCGGTGGCCAAGGGCAGCCGGCCATATGGAGAAAGTATCGTCGAATTTATTACGACGTGTTACCAGAAGATATATGTTCAATGCTACTGGATATATATTCGCATCGATGTGTACACACGTACAGATAGATCAGATCTATTCTGGTTGGATATTTGAACGATATATTGACTTACTTACCTGCACACAACATAATTTTTGTATATCGGAATATAACCATATACAATTATATTCAACGCAGCACATCGAACATATGTAGACATTTGAATAGTTGTTCCAAACGACACTCTTCATTCGGCAGATCTTCTACTAACAATAACTGTTGTGCTTCCTAATAACCTCATTATATAGAGCAATCCAGTCATTTTTGCCTCAATGCTTACGAGGTTCAAAGCAACATCCAGCGCTGATGGGATCCCGTACCCTCTTTATGGCCACCGCCAATTCCTAGAATGGTAGACTCTTTCGCAACAGGTATCGGCGACAAGGCAGAAATAAGACGAGCTCCTTCCTCCGTAAACGTCACCCCCTGATGCCTATCTAACTACAACGCCTAATTAGCATCTAACATCTAACTAAGCAAATTTTTCGGGCTGACTCGCAGCCAACATCTTACGTCCACGGTGGTGCTTTCGGCATTGCTTCATATGCCAGATCTCTTTAACATCGAACTAGCAGTATACAGTTATGCATGCATAATTACAACTGAAGATATTTCAGATTATTGAATTTCATTCATTACTAAATCCGCTACCATGCCTGACATGATATCGTTAATTACAGCATCTCTTTCTACTTTCTATTAACATCAAGTTATTGCACCAGCCACGAACGAATCGCACCATCATGAACATTTCGACGCTCATCTTGAACTCTGCAGATGCAACGTCAGGCAATTCAACCACTGCCTTTTATTTTGGCAAAGATTTAGTAATCTGATGAAGCAGACAGCCAGACCAAGGTCATGGGATTCAAATTGCGGCAACGGTAGAATACCCCAAAAATGAATACCTGCCTTGAGTGTGCAGCCACAAGAACCGGTTATCATCCGAAGTTGTGGAAATCCTTCCCCGATGAGCTAAACATCCAGGCCACACTTGCTCCCCACATATATATATATATATATATATATAGTACGATAGGTGCGTTCCTAGAGGGCGCCGAAAGCAAATGACGTAGAGACTGGCTATATTTAACAACATAACAGCTTTGCTCAATTTTGACGATAAATGACGTCTGTTATTACGGGACATAATAGTTGACGTTTTAGCATTATGGTTCTTTTTTTTATAATTCTTCGGGCACAAGACTTGCAGGGACCGGCTAGTAGCCATCAGTACAGTTTGAGAAGCGATATTTTCCCCTCCTAGAGCAAATACTTAACCGGCTCAAATAAATCGATGCAGTATATATATATATATATATATATATATATATATATATATATATATATATATATATATGTATATATTATAAGTTTTATATATATATATATATAAGTTCATATATTCTATCATATATTATTTTTTGCCTGGTTAAATATAGTTAAATATATCGAACATTAACATTAATAGTAGTCTATCCACGGACGCAGGTATCTCATCCCCATCACCCGGTCCAGCCGTTGGAAGTAATACCATCATCATCATAGCAATCATTACTAACCTAATTAATCAACATTCAGCCCTGAGCCTCGCGCTCGTCCAGGGTGCCATCCCCTTCCCTGTCGACCACCGTAGTGGTAAGCAAACACCGGGGGTTCAACCAGCAATCCGTTAGCTATCGACTATTTCTATGGATGAGACAATCGCTTCGTATGCCACCGACGGAGTGTCCAGTTGCGATTGTTCTGTTGTTGCTGCTGCTGTTGGTGCCGTTGTTTCTATTGTTGCTACTGTTGTCGCTGTTGTGATAAGCAACGTCGCGATCGTAGTACACGACTAGCTAGATAACTAGCTGCGGACGATCTGGTCGAACAAGACGGAATCCTGTCGACGTGTAACGCTCCGGTATACGGCCACTTACCGTGGACAGATGTTCGGGTCGCCTAGCAGCGAACCACGTCGTTCACGGTGATCGGAGCCCGGCGGACCGTCGCGAGACCACCTAAGATTGAAAGCACCACCAACAGCCAGCGGAGAAGTGTCTAGTGGCACCAGTCGTAATGGTAGTGAGATGGGAAGCATTTGCCTTTGGCGCTGATGGCCGGCTGTAGCACGAACGGCTCAACATAGGGCATCGGGTATTCGGTACCAATCACGAACAGCCGACAACACGCAGACGGCCAAGTGGGCACATATGGCCACAAAAGGAGAGCAGGGCAAAGCGGTGGCGTCGCATGCGTCATTTCATTTATGTGAGCCACTCAATCGAGCATCTGCAGCGGCTGTGGCAGCGACCTTGGGCTGCAGTGCTGACGCGGTAGCGACAAACCATCCCCGCCCCCCCCCGGGGGTTCCAACGTTTAACCCCTGTGCGGAATGCACCTTGCACGCACCTGCTCACACCGCGCGAGTTGAGCGCCTGCTTGCTGAGTGTCGCCTGTTGCTGCTGCCATCAGTGAATTGCTCGCTCGTTTGTTCCGTCGTCCACGAGTCACCCAGCCAGCGGCATCGTCGACAGACACAACCAACGGCGGCGGCGGCGGCCGCGGCGGCAACAGCATCGCTAGCAGAATTCGACCTCGTCGACACGACCACGGCCCGGCCACCACATCAGCCGATCGCGGCGCGGCGCGACCCGAACAAGCTGCCGCTCGACAGATCGTCACTGGCCACCACCAAAGTAAACCTCGCAGGGCGGAGGGGACCGGGACAGGCAACCCCAGCAGCTGCACCAGCAGCAGCAGTTGAAAGCAAACAGAAAAACACAGCGTGGTCCGCAGCAACGGCGGGGGCAACAGGACCCTGTAAGAGGAGGAGGGAAAAAACCCGACATCAGGAACTGAGGTGGCCGCAACCGCCGCCACCGCCACATTCACAACCAAGTGTCCAAGGTATAATCGTTAGTTGTTTCTCGTTTATACGCGTTTATATCACCGGCTAGCCATTGTATCTATTATAATATAGTATTTTGTGTTAGAAACCGCAACAGTCATCACTTCATTACAGCTGCGGCAGCTGCTGCTGCTGCTGTTTTGTTAGGTCGTTATTGCAATTCAATCGTATCCTTCGAAATTTCATTCAATGTACTGAGCTATTATTCAAAGTGCCGCTTATCGACATCGCGAAAACAACTGCGGCTAATGTGTGTGCCTGTCGTTTGGATGGTTTTTTTTTTTTTTTGCTTTTTCTCGGTGTTCGTATACACAGCTTGTGTATGAAAATAGATAGGACATGTTGTGCGGTTAGGCGGCGGTGGCTTTGGTATCACTCATTGTTAGTATCGGTGCGAGTTAGCATGTGCCGCCGATATTTGTAACGACTTTGTAACAGCGTACACAACCGATGGACATATCGGTCTAGCGATGCGTTCATCGATATTCATTAATTTTCTAAACGTTATAACGATACCGATGTGAGAAAATAATAACGCAGACGGCATTGGTGTAGCTGGGGTAGACGCAGGGAGCGAGATCCAGCCGGTTCAATTGAAGAGAAGAATGGGACCACGCTGGTCGAAGCAAGTTGGAATCTGCATAAAAGTGCGCGACTATCAGACGCGCCTAGATATATATATATATATATATACATACCTACATATATCCTTATCCTTCCTCTGCGATCTGACCGTTCTGTCCTGGGGAGTCATATGATCTTTGCCTGGCCTTCTCCTGGTTATCCTTTTAGCACTTGAAAACTTCCTGGGGCGGGTCAATTGTTGGACGCGTTCGTAAAGCGACAGAGATTACCGCAGGACGAGGTCACCACTGTGCGGGTGACAACAGGCGACCGCGCACAGGGTACCACCGAAGTACAACGCAAGTGCGTTTTTATTTTACTACGACGTAACCAATTTGTAGATGTAGACTGACTAATTAAGTGAGTTACCCGTTCCCTGGTTAGCTACAATTAATTAGCCCTTTATCTCTCCGGTTAAAAGCAGCAGGTTTGCACCGTCAGACCAGCAGTGTAGGGACTCCGTTCTTCACCTTCTCCGTTTACTGTGGTTATATAAGTATGAGCTCATAGGACTCCTATATCGTATAGCAACAGGCAGTTGATGTAAACAACGCTGCTTATAATAGGTGTAAAGCGCAGAAAAAAATCCCACCGTCACGAACAATAGCTAGCAACGACCAACGACCCTATAGCTGGCACCGCTAAAAGAATGAACCTTTCTGCGGGTCGATCCGTGGCCGGCTTTCTCTAAAAACACTTTCTATTTCCCATCAAACAAACAAGGCTACCACTATTTGTTGCACTATATATAAGCGATTGGCTATTCCTGCCTTGGCTGTTTATGTCTTGTGGTGCGATTTTGTTGAACTGCTTGACGGCTGCGCTTTACGTAACAGAGATATGGGTAGAACTGATATCAAAACTGCAAAGAAAACTAAGTCAAATATATATATATATATATATATATATATTATGTGACGGTTCATGGTACATGATTACCCAAAGTATTGCGTTAACTACACCCAGCGATATAGTCCCGCTTCGCACAGTCGTGACAAGAAACAATTTGATATATATAGCACTCGGGTGTTGGCAGTTCACCCACGCAATATTCCATAATTCTGTAGTAGGCGAAACTCGAACGCGGCCGGCGTGGTCCTGATAGGCGTTTTCGTGCAAACGTGCAAATGGCTAATTATTGCAGAGCCAATCAGTCACAGCGATAAGAACACACGGCCTCATTTACACCTAGACACAAAACGTCCATGCCGCTCGACTCGGTGCCGCCATAGTCGTGACACCTGATAAATGAAAGAGCAAACTTCGAACACCTCTTTGCCACCACAATCTAGATGTGCCATTTTACCGATCTATACTCCTCGTTCGTCAGTAGACTTTGAATCGTTGTTCGCGCGGGCATTGCCTTACGTCATCTAGCCTAGACGAGAACGGCAGAAACAGACTTAGTTTGAACGTATCGAACGTAAAAAACGGAGCTATTGTGGAACGGCAAAAACTCATTGGGAAATAAGCAGTTGATTTCTATATGGATCATTTTTAATAGTAATAATAATAAAGTGTATTGAGTAGAACACATTATTGAGCATTCGGTGATACTATATGACTGTCTTGCCCCAGGGAGCACACCACTCAGAATTACTGTTATTGGATTTGTGCACAAGATGTTTTGGTTATCAAATATGTACTAGCGTGCTGGTTTTTTTTTATGACGAAGAATGCTCATGCAGACCAGCCCTCGCAACTAAGATATTTTGCGATGGTACTGTGGGACTCTTGCCTGATGAAGTGGCAGACCTATCTACTAAACTCGCGCTCCACTTAATCTTCGCTCTAGGTTGGTCCGGATCTTCAGAATTAACAACCGTGCTGTTATATATATATATATACATGTGGCTGTATATATTGAAATATTTAAATACATTTTAATATATATATATATATTGAAATGAGTTAAACGTGTGTGTCCACTCGTGGCGAAATCACTGTCCCTCGAAAACCATTTGCGCAGGAGTATCCATAAAGAGCGAATACATTGTGTCACCTATCCCCGACAACCTCAAACATAATCAGTATATGAAATCGAAATTTATATGGTCATAATACAATGCAACACTGGTAAAACTCAATAAAGATAGCTGAATCGTCGCGGGCCCATTGGGAGTGAAAAGTCTAACGCAAAATGGATATCGGTGCATCCAGCTCGTTTGCTCGCGGCCTGATTCCCACCATAACGTCCACCAGAGCAAACCTATTTTCCACGCAAACCTTTCGATCTGTAGGCGGACGGCCCAACCCAACTGTGCAGTGATCAACTGGAGAATGAAGATTTATTGTTCGACACCGACGTTGATCGAAGCTCAACGCTCAAGGCTCTGGGCTGCCATATCAGTATCGGCAATACTGTTAGAACTCAGTTCTCATAGACAAGTGCGAACGTAATTGACGTTACACGACTGACATATTGTTCAAATTTACTTGAATCAATGATGAAACGTCGATGTTTATTTTGTCCAGATATACTGAACCAATGGAGACGTTTGTTGAATAGTACAATTGTATTGTAGCATAGTGCTTCTCTTTCGACTAGTCGGGCCAAGCACTTTTTTTAAAGGCGGTGTTCGCATGCTAATGCATGTCAGCATGTCGTGACCGCCGCCCCCTCTTGTGGAACTGTTGTTGACGATGCTCAGCAGCTCCGCGCTTCCCGGTATCGCTTAGCGTATTCTTTCAGAGTCGGGCCAAGCGTGCCGCATGGGACACAGAACCCATTGCTCTCTTAAATGTGAAAACGTGGATCTACAATGGGAAACACAGAAACACGCGAATGGTAATTATGAAAATATTTTTTATTTTCTACAAATAATGAGAGAAAATGTTTAGGAGTTGTCTGTTCAAAGAGCGGCTTTACAGCCACTCCTCGAAGGTAGTTCTGCTTTTGGCTGTATCCCTCGTTGTGTTTACTACGGCCTGCGCATAAACGACTGGCATTATTTCTCCAAAAACCTTAAGATCAACAAAGTACGAGGAGCGAAACCAGCAAAAAGAATGAATTACGCCATTCAAAACAGGTCTACTCGTCCTCATTGACCGAAAACGACATTTACAGAGTTGATGGCCAGCGAGCGTCGTAGCGCGCCCATGACACACGGCGTCGGTAAAGAAACAACTCCACCGGTCACCACCACCACTACTATGTGATGGCCAATATTTAATGTAAGTTGTAAACATCGAGCTGTGCCGGGTTGTTGATACAGCAGATGCGACTCGAACTGCACTGACCCGCAGAGGCCATGTCTCCAGCCCACGCTAAATATTCGTAGCGAGACGTGATTTTGTCACGTAATAATCGCGCTATCGTGAAATTGTAGCATTAAAAAGCAGCAGCGGTCGCCCATTGATTTGACAGAGGCCAACATCTCGCGTTCAGCATTTGTTTATACGTGTCGGTGTGCTCACGATGTCTGTCAGCATTACCTTGATTCGGATGGGCTTTTTTTTTTATCAAAATTTCTGTGATTGACGGACGGCTGCTGCTGCTGCATTGATATAACACAGAAGAATCGTCTAGTCCCTGATGGAGACGAATGTTTTATATATTTCATATAGGTTCCCCTCGGACGAAAGGTAAATAATATTTATTTGATTTACACGTTATCATTACACTTGGTATTATCTCGAACACAAATTCCGAAATCGAACGGGCGAATGACGGAGAATTGAATTAAATAGTGAATTTTATAGTTATCGTGCTGCCGAGCGTCCGGCTAACCAGCAGCAGCAGCTGCCGACGGCTTGTCATTACAACTGGCAAAAAAAAGTTCATGCTGCAGTTGGTTCCGTTCGTTATTATCGCCATCGTCATTATCGTGGACTATCGAGGTGAGGTGTCAGCGTGGAGATATAGCATACTTAGACAAATCAGTGTGAGATCAACAACGTACAGCGAGTTCAGCATCTGCAGGTCAATAAACGTGTGGAATCGTGTATGGAACTGCTGGTATTCGAAATTAGGTGTTGCTGATCTTATTATTATTATTATTATTGTTGCTGCTGCTGCTGCTGCTGTAGGTTGTCGTTAACCAAGCCGAAAACTCGACTATGCAATGTTATAAATAACATATATATATACACACAATAGTTAAATGCGCAGCGTTCCCCACTGCCCCAACTCACACTGTATTTAGCAGATGCTTAAGATCACCGCTTTCATTTTGTTTCTCCCTCGCATTGTTTAGCGAAGAGGTCCGCGCTAAACGTCTGGCCGATGCTCTGTCACGCTATGTCATTCATTCGCTTCGGATCCATCTTCAAAGAAGAAGTCATCACTTGCCTAGTCTAGGTGCCTAATTGTGCCGTCGCTAATGACTACTGCTCCATTTAGCTCTGCCACTGCGATTGTTCACTCGTCGCACTATAAGAGGCAAGGATCGCTGCATCATGTGATTCATAACAATTCACTCGAGAATGAAAGCGATGCCTCTATGCCCCCGTCCATTGTTTTTTTTTTTGTGTTTAAGTCGCAAAGGCGCTACATTGTCGCACCGCTAATGATTTCGCCTACTTAAGGGACATTCAGAGAATTGACAACGATCAACTGAGTGGATGATATCGAAATGTGGACGACAGCTCTTCCACAGTTTCTTTAACTTTGTACAATGGCTCTAAGCGGTGCGATCTGACTACGTCGCGGACGATCAAATCGAGTCCTTCAATCGAATCCTTCGGTGTAACGGTGGCGTACATCGATATTGAAGCTGTTAATTCTGCCGCGGAAAGTTCCAATGGCTCAAGCGCTTTAAGCCCGCCGCGTTGCTAATGGACACTAACGAGCGAATGAATTTGGGCTCAACGAGAGCGGAACTTCACGAGAAGTGGCAAATTTCATTTGAACAATAAACAGGAAACAAAAATAGGGAACCGGAAATCTCGTACACCAAATTCAGTCTCTCTCTCCGAAGTATTCGTCTCCTCATCCTCATTTATCCATTAATCTATCATTCAGATCATTTGTTGTTATGGCCTACACTACACTTTCTAGAATTGACTTTTAACTTTGTCGACTTCCCAATGGCCACTATCACACGCCATCCACGCCTTCAGTCTTAGTTGACAAGATACACTTGCTTACGCCTTTTTTGCACAGAACACTAGATCATAAAACATCACATTGTGATCCCAGACAGCCACACCGCACGTTGTACTCAACCTGGCTTATATTCCGCAGTCTTTACGTAAACTTAGTACCAAAATTTGCATTCGTCACTAATTACTTCTGCGCGACCCCTTTACCTTTCCTCCATGACACAGCTCTCGGTTACCTGTAATTCTCCCTCAAGCCAATCGTTTGCTAAAACCAACTACAAATTTAACCATCTTACTTTGATAGCATTGAACATCAGCAGTACGGTCGCCGAATATGTCCGTTTATGAAGCAACCAAAGTGTTTGAATCTCGAAGCAATGCTTCCATTTATTTTATCTTTTGCCACGATTTCTGTGACCATGGTCTGTCTACCGTCCCTGTCGATCCGCTCTGATTTCGACTGCAATCCTGGTGATTCTACTTGGTGCCGGGATCCCTTTTCCAATGGTTTCTTCATCTCTGACCATTCCCCTGAGCCAGTGCTGACATTCTGTATTTTGATCTGTGAATCTTGCTCTCGTGACGTCGACGTTATTCCATTCGACGCTGAGCGATCCCTTCTCGGATCAACGATGTCTCTGCGTTGGCCGGCAGTAGGCTTTTATTTATTTTTCAGACCGGCTTTTATTTGTCTATGCCAATCATGAATAGAAGAGTCATCCATGGACGACACATGATTGCCTATAAATGTAGGGTGCAGTATCATTTATGCTTTAAACGGACGACTTGTATCACTTACGAGATTTCATCTGTGAAACCCCCCAACCAAAAAAAAAACAAAAAAAAAAGATCTGTCAAAGTGACATTAGATAGACTAGCGGGCTTTTGATTATGGGAAACCCATGAAGGCCACCTTGTCCGGTGACGGAAGTGCCGCCCAAATCTAAGAAACCATTGTAGCAATTTAGAGAACGTCAACACTGTTGAACCAATACAGATCTGAACGGATCAGGCACTTTTAGAAATATCGCATAAAAACGCTTATACCGCCGTCTGGCGACAACATATATCGCCTTATGATTGTACATCAGAGGCTAATGGCAGGCGACACAGCCGGAAGTCACACATTTATGATGTGGCATCTCTCTCTCTCTCTCTCTCTCTCTCTCTATATATATATATATATATATCTCCCTCTTTCTCAAAACAGACAAAACCCGTCGACCGTACAGTTTCTGATCGAACGCACATTACGCGTGTACGTTTCATGTTACAGAAATAGGCTACGCGCATGCGGCATAGCAGAATAATAAAAACAATGCAGCGTGTGAGCGTTCTATTTATAAATGAAGTATCGGAAGAGCCCACAGGGTAGGAACGGTGCAATCAGGTGTTTTTCCTCCTACTTACCTATATTTACTTACTTACTTGCTTATCTGTTTTACAGTGACACATTGTAAACACCACATACGAAATTATTGTAATGTGGCTATCGTGTTTTTGTGTCCTCTCCTCAGCGGGCACATTCAGCAGCGCGATGTGATCCGAATCCGCCGTCCGACGCTCGCATAGCCCTATGCTATGAACTGACGCTGCCGCCGCCTCCGCCGCCGCTATGAGATCTGAGCATCACAGATTACCGTGTTATTCAGCATAGCATTTAGCCGGCCCCTAAGGCCTTGGCAGGGCCGCGGCAGCTAACGCAAGCCTACCTAGCGAGCCAGAACGCTCCGCAGGAATCGACGCCAGCATCTTCTTACCTGCCCGGCTGGCTGATGATTCCGGCAGAGGAACCTTCGACTTGAGCCGTCTTTGTCGCGCCGTCAACCGGCTCGCCTACGTCCGCTGCGCTTCCTTTGTTATTATAGAAAGCTCTCAAACGGGCGATTTCCCACCGATGGCGCTGCGTCTCCTCTGGTCGGCGGCTGTTCGTCGTCGCGTTTGCGTTTTGCTATCGTTCGTTGTTGGAGAAATCGATATGGCATCAAGGTAGCAGCGGATGAATCGCCTGATGAATGTCTGTGACAGTCAGTGAATCAATCAGCAATGCAGCCAGCCAGGGAGTAGGTTCTCCGGCAGACCGGCCGGCCGCTGCTGCTCCTCGAGGAGAGAGCGGCCTTTCATCTGTCCGGCGGCGGCGGCGTCAGTGATCCGGCCGAACGTGACGATGATTACTACAATCAGCTACTGCTGTTTGGTATCAGATAGTGAGAAAGGTAAGGACTGCAAAACAGCTCGTTAGTTATTGTTCGTCATCGCATTCAGTGGCGTGTACTTCGTTCATCTTTAAAGTTGGCAGCGTGCTGCTCGGGGGCCGGGACCAGCGTTGAACGCGGCCCATCTCGATCTATTTCGTTGGTTTCAGCTACCAAATGATGATCGTCGATAGTTGATTTTCTAGATAACATTACATATATGCCGCAGAAGCGCCCTGGCATCGTTGTAGATAAGCGAGGTGACGAGCAATAAATAACAACTGCTTTCTAGTGTTTTTATGCTGCTTCCCAGGGAGGTTTTAATATTTCAATCCTTTAAATTAGGCGGTTATGCACTTCTATGGAAATCCTTATGTGTTGAATGTCGTTCAGTGCCGCTCACGATGGAAGCTGGAAGGGGTGGATGCCGTTGTAGATCTCCATTTGGCTGGTAAGCAGGCGTATGCGATAGTCAACGACCTGAAACTTTTCAGTGTGAATAGGCCGTTCTTGTATCGCACGGTGAGGTGCGTACAATGAGGGCGGGCGACGTTACTACACGCCAATGCTGTCTCGCAGACCGGACTGGAACCTAAGCAACGAACGTGAAAGAAAGGCAAAACCGGTTGTAGTACAAACCTCGACATAGGGGCCAATAGACATGAGCCTTTCAGAGAGCAGTGTTCTAGTGACACTGCATCGTGATCAACACAGCGAAGGCAGGGGTTTCATGATCCCTACAACAAAATAAAGGAAAGCGTGGTATGTCAGAACCAAAACGTCTTTTTACCGGCAGAACGATGGCGATTGAACAAATCTTTTGTTCAGTGAGATGAGACAGTATTTACAGTCGAACAAGCGGAAAACAAACAGGACACGTAGTTAGAGGGATGTCATGGCGATCATTTGGGGGTCACCCGGACTCGGGGGCTAGCCGCAGTGATGGTCTGGGCTGGAATAACGCATTCAGGGCCTACTTCTTGGACACGCGATGAGTTGTTGCGGGGGACAAACACGACGGGAGTACGATTTCTCCATCAGGGGCATTTTGAAGTATGAGTAGTGTCCTGCAAAAAATCCCTGAAGGCCACGGCCATTATAATATAGTGAGCGAAAATCCCGGACTATATATCGTTTCCGTCGTCATGGAGACCTTCGATCACCGACAGGAAGCCATTGCTAAGAGCAAATGAGGTAATATTGAGGGTTGGATATGTCCATAATCTTAGAAGTAGCTCTCTTGTTGGTACGGCATGATTTTTGGCAACGTTCGCAACGTTGTATTAATGTGCAAATATCGACTTTTACCTGCGTATCTCTTTGGTTTACGCATCCGGCGATGCTACCATACCTACACGCATTGTGGGAACTGAAGAAAGTATATGTGGGGAAGTTTATACATCTGACGCGACCGGTCCACGATACAACTTGAGCAGGCATCGCCATCAGCAACGACACTTTTCGCCAAGCTTGCACTCTCCCTTGATTAGCTAATAAAGGGAACTATCATGTATTAGAGCGAAATACACCTGCTCATTTTTGTTTGCCGCTCGTCGAAGTGATCGATGTCGCAGGACACTAATGAGCTAATACCTAACTCCAGTATCCGCAAAACAGGAACGATACATGTGTGTAGGTGTAATAAATTATAACACTAAAATAAAGTTGCAGGCTATTCTCTCAAAAAGCTCGGTCCGAAAGAAAAATGCAGGAACGATTGACTCGAGCTAATTAGCATGCAGAATGATGAAAAATGTATATGATAAATCAAACGAAATAGGTGTGCTAATTGGAGACCCGTGGTTCATGTTGACGACACAAGATTTGGAAGCATGTTTACAATTAAACGACACAGTTCAAATGATCGTGATAATATATTTAACGAAACATGTTCTGCTAAAAGCTAAACTCATGCTGAATGTATGATAGAATGATTAGAAGTCGGGAACGAGATCGGAGTTTACATAATTAACTAATGATAAATCTGCTCTTTCGATTGGTGAACGATCACCACGTGCTCTTGAACAAAATGGATATATTATAATTGTTAAATAAAAAAAAAAACTCATTTCACTTGCAAGCCTTGCATGAATACACACATATAGTATACTGGGGCCTCACATTAGCGAGCCCCTTGTGACTATTTCCGACAGAGACCTAGCCCATCGCCTAGGGGGAGTCTCGAAGCCGAGACAGTTGACAGAGGCGTACCAGAGATGCTCCGAACGACAGATGAACGCTAGTAACAGCAGCAGGAGCTGCATCATTATTGATGTCGATGAACGTGAAGGTGAGTTAGAAGCAATAACTCCAGTTGTTTTGTTTCTTCGTCTCATGTGAACTCCTCTTGGCCACGTCAACGCTTTGTTTGCCCGAATGGCTAAGAACGTGGTCATCCGTCCAAGTATCTTCGCGATTTCATACGAAGATGTTCGTGTGGAAGGAAGAGGGGGGGCTCTTCTTCTCTGCTTAAACCACCTCGGTGGGTTAACGTCTCGGTGAAGAATTCTCTGTTGAAGAATTCGCACACCTAATTGCCGAAGGGCGGCAGTGATGGGAGTTTACTCGAATCTCCTATGCGGCCCTTTCCAATTGACGATGATGAACAAACGAGACGGAATTACAGATCACGGTCAGCTGTCACCATGGACCTGGATGAAGATTGGATACGGTCAATCAGATACAATACTTGTTTTCTCTTGAATTTTTGTACCAAACACCCCTGCTACGCTCAATTAATGGGTTCTGGTGCTCGATTGAGATCAACCTAATCCACCCCAGCTGGTGGACCACCATCGCCGTCGAGCTATCACTAGCCATTTCTCTATCACTAGCTATCAGTGGGAGGAAAAATTGCAATAAATACAATTCATAGAGTTCTCGTATCCCTCTCGAATCTGTCCTTAGTTCACCGTATACGTATCTTTTCTGCATGGTCCACTTTCGAAGAGTATCCACCTCACCTATTTACTCCTGTTCTGATCGTATTATTTTTACAAAACAAATTCATACAAATACACCCTTTTCGTCAAAGGGACATGGGCGTTTCACGGCTATGGATCTCATACCTTTGCCAAAAGTGTACTATGTATCTATATGTTTATCTAATTGAACGAATTGATTATTACCTGTGAGGATCACACAAGCGAACGAAAGCTAAATAATATTGGCACCCGTTAAATGTTGATTCATGTTCTTTTCTATATTCACCGCACTGAAATGGAATCCAGAATCCAGTCTGACACGTCGAAAATTCAACGATCAGATCATTACTGTTATTTACATTAATAATAAGGAGTCATTGTCGTTGTATTCCACTTGTCTGCTTCGTCCATCACATGGATGCTTTATTTACTTATTAAAACGCTGTATATTTTTTGTTTTTCCTCTAACATCCAGTCATTACAGTCATCAGTTCATACAGTATCGCATCTTTATTATTACTATTATTATTATTATTAATATTATTACTATTAGCATCATCACCATCATCATTATGATTATTACTATTATTATCCATATCTACATATCACTGTTTCGACAGCGCGTCGGTGCTTTACGGGGACAACGCCTAGGGCCCAATGTGCAGGCGCTCACGTAAACCTGTGGATGACTCTTAACAGCACTGCTTTTCTATCTAACTTGATCTCTCCCATAGTCGAATCACCAAAATCACCTCCATATTGTACTAACATGTACTAGCTCCCAGCCTTCGCTCGAGGTTTGATTGAAGTTAAGACATGCCCAAAGATTTACATCATCACGACAAATCGTTTGTGGATATTATCTTGTTACTATTTTGTACAGCGATATTAAATTTGGCATCAATTTATACATACAATGGCTTTTCGACAAGAATGAATCTGTATGTCTATTTTTGTTATTCTTATTATTATGATTATTATCATTATTACTACTATTATTATTATTATTATTATTGTCTTCATCTTCGTAACGCAAACAACCACATGGCTATCTTGATCATTGAAAATTAGCGTTACCCACAATTACCCACATCGTGTAAACCATTTCGTGATAGGTTTTCAGCCAGTATATGGCGTAACGCGACGAACAATTCATCCGTTCGTAACATTTACTGAATTTACTACTAATAATATTTATTAATATAATTGACATCATGATATTCAAGTAGCCAGTGACGCCTCACATTCGACCATGCTTTCAACCATTATCATTTTCTCTCGTCGAATTTAAATCGCCACTCAGCTATAATAACATAGTTTTTGGCTTTCTCTTGAACTGTCAATGAAGTCGACCACATATCGTCGTTCTCGATCAATGCGTCGATTATTACAAATTCTACATCAGTGCACCTGTCGACACCGATCTGAACTAATCGGTGGTAGTCGATGACTGCTGCTTGACTCGCCCTGCGTAACCTTTCACATTATCCTATGTCACTGAACAGCAGATATCGTCATAAAAACAATTCTAACAACAATGTATATATGGTATACACACACACACACAAAAAAAACCGGCAACAACAATCACGTCAATGCAACTCGCTTTCTCTTGGTAATTCTTCGCTTCGCTCTCGTTGTTGATCTACAACTCAAACTGTCAACTGGTTACCTCGCTCGGTTGACCTCACCGTCATTAGCAACAACAGCAACTAATCGCCTACTAATCACTCACATTCAATAACATAATAATCGCACTTCGCAGGATAACTTCTGTGGTCGATCGAGCGTATTTATTTGCTGGATTCGTACACCCTGATAATAACAATGTCGGTGGTCAGTTGGGCAGTTATCCTGCGCTCGCAAACTACAGGTATTTATATCGTCATCATGAATATCAGACAATGATCGTTACATATATATATATATATATGTATATATATCTAGTGAATGCTATAAATAGATTTTCAATCAGTGGACAAGAGTCGGCCCTTTGTATTCTAGATTTGTCCGCATTTTCTCTATCTACCTAGCTATCTAATATATATTTACTTATTTATATATAATACAGTTGACTGTGTGGCAGTTTCGCAAATTGGGGGGCTGTCGTGTAGCGTTATGGAAAACGGTCTCGTCTTTGAATGTTCCCCAACCCACCGATCATCTTCTGTGCCTATTTCATATGAGCCATATGTTTACTTTTTCCCCTTAAGCAACAATGTCACTCCGTGACGATTTACAGGCACTATTTTCATCATGACAATACTGGAAACAATAACGGCATTCAACTTGAATAACGGGGGAATGTCGCCACTAAAAATCATACGATAACGGGAATGCCTTAAAGATGTGGAGCCTGTCGGGCTGTCGTTGCTCTCGGCATTAGACTACAGAATTCTTCGTTGTATACAATCGTATCTGCTGCACATCCGTCGACCTGAGCGGATTATAATTCCAGACAATCCGCTTCTTATTTCTCCTCCAATCTCGTACCCCATCGTCCGAGGCACCCACGGACTGTGTCACTCATAAATGCTTTCTGCCGCCGCCGCCTCAACCGCCGTGACATGAGGAGGACCGGCAAGGCTCTCATGTGGTGTGCTCGCCCCCCCCCTCCCCCCCCCGGGATCGTTATTTGTTCAGTAACTCGTGCTCGTGGCAGCACCATCGGCAGCCGTCGTCACCGTAGTAGTGAACGTGGAAACAGGCACTACACAACAACATCCCCCACCACCCCCCGGGGGTGACAACGATCAGGCGACGATGCTATCCCAGAGGCAAACGCCAAGCGGACATGGCAGTATCTCCTGTTTCCTACAGCTTATGAATGACGACGAGGCGAATAGGTGGCCTGTAGAAGAAGTCGTCAGCTATTCCTGTGTCAAACGTTCCGTCAAAGTTCGGTCGTCTAACAAGCCACAAGCAGACTGCTTGAACACGCGCGAACGCTCACGACGTCGTACAACATCGGACATGTTTTCGATTGCAATATCATAACAATGCACGCAGGCAAGAATACAAGTCATTCGTGGAAACGGTACTACAGGAACGTTACTTGCAGAGTGTGTCCTCCGAAGAACAATGGAACTCGCACAAAATCGGCGTCTTGGGCCCCAGCTGAGTGTGAGGTCTCGAGCTCGCATCGGCACAAATCGATCGACGCGATGTCGTTGGCGAAGATACAAACAGGCTCCCCTGACACCCCTCGCTACTATCGTTCACCGTTAGTGGATCCGGCACTGACCTCATTGGAATTCGTACACAGCGGGTTCATCCAAATCAATCGTCACCCTGTAGCATGATTGCTACGTAGGAAATAGCAACATTAAAGCCAAGGGTGGCACCGAAAAGGCTAGCAACGAAGTTCATCTAAGTAAGTGAAAAAATAGCAATACTGGGCAATCAGAAAGAAATTAGCCGTGCTGAGTTGACTCGAAATTCGCACCGAGGTCGCAATAGCCGATATTCGTGAATCGAAGTTAAGTATAAATAGGTATATCGACATATCGACGCGGCCCACGCAGATACATGACCATGAAGTCCTGCTAACGCCCGATGTTTTTGCCATACAAGAATAGACACAATGCATAACACATAGAGCTGTACTCTGGACGCGTTCAATGACTTTACAACGCTTGCCATCGCGCCAATCTCAGTTCAATGTTCATGCTCGCCGCCCCCTTCTCGAATAAGTCTAACGACAAACACAGCGATGAAACAGCGAAATCCGCAGCAAAAACACGTCAGCATACAAATCTGGATGGTATCTTGAAGATTTCGTAGTAATCTAGATCGTTCGTGATTTGGCCGGGCGCTGCTGAATAATGATATTATTCCATGTACATATATATATATATATATATATATATGTTGGTATAGCGGGTTTGGAAACACTGTCTGACATTTGGCCTCCCGTTTTCACGGTGGTTGCCGTTGTTGCGTTCGTTGGGGCATTTCGTTCGCCTGTTCGACCGCTTGGTCGGCCGGGGTAAGGTCGAATCATTATTATTATTATTATTATGACGCTATAAGATAGCGACATTTTGAATATACATAGATCTCAGTACATTGATTGTATCGATCGACAAAACAGCCGAATCGCTTATGAGCGGCCCAATGGCATAGGATGTTCTAGAGACAGCAAGCGGTCCGAATTATTAGCATCAGATTAGGATTTGTTCTTTAGCTAGAGTGCAATTTTGTCCCCGAACATTTCCCCCTGTAGAAGCCGCGGGTGCTCCTATCTAACTGTGATATGATCACAACGATTCGACGTGTACTGCGAATCGGATTTCGCTGCGTTGCTGTACGCGAGCAATGACTCGTGTGCGGTGTCGATGGTTAGGGCCGCTTCACGAGCTATATTGGTTGTCTAAAAGTATCCGGGTGACAATCGAGCGACGGACGGTTAACGCGCGGCTGTTAAAGGCGAGCGTAGGGAGTTGTAAATTTTCTCTCTTTTGGGCTAGTGCGTAGTGCGCATTAATTAATCTGTCGGCGTATGTGCGTGCGTACGTGCGTCTGTGTATTTGCGCGCGCTCCTAATAGAATCAAACGCCACTCCCGTCGGCGATCGGTGCAGAACATAAGAAACACATTGGCTGGCTGGCTGGCCGCTTCGCACGAAAGTGTGCATAAGGTACAGATCTCAAGGGGTGCGTATGGCGCGTGGATGACAAACCAGCGTACGGGACGGGCTGCAGCATTAATTTCTATCCATATAGATCATAGTAATAATAATAATAATCGTAGCAGTGTTAGCAGTAAGAGATATATTGGCAGTCATGAACAGGTTGGACCTTAGCGACAAGTTGGATTGCTGCTCAATTTGTTCAATCAGTTGAGGACGACGCTCGCTAACGGCGAAAGCTCGACGTGACAGCCTTCGCTAGTCAGCCACTCGTCGAGGGGACGAGGAAGCCAAGCCTTGCAAATCGTAGAGCGTCTATCGTAGGAGAGTAAAAGCATCGCAAATCTCCGCGCGGTCTGCCTATATTAGAAAAAAAAAAAAAAAAATATATATATATATATATATATATATATATATATTTGTGTATATCGACATTATTCGCAGAGGGCCGCTCCCTCTTCCGCCTGCGCGAACACCACGTCGTGTGGGTGGATGGAAGGATGGATTGGTGGTCGTTTTTACGATGAGTCAATCCTTTTGCATTTTCGATTGGACTTCGTTGTCTTCGTTATTATTATTATTATTATCCTCAGTCACTTTTCCACCTTCAGCGTCTTCTCGGTGACGCGGTGCCCAGCGAAGCGTTCAGCGAAAATTGTGGCTTTTCGCCGATAGTCGCCGGACGGATTGCTGCTGGGTAGCAGTGATTGAAAGACGGTGGTGGTGGCGGCTCATATTACGTCGACGTTGCGGTGCAGACAAACACGGCGGCAAGAGACCGAACTTTGGCGAGTCAACCCGCGCCGCTCGAGTCTTCGTCGAGGGCTGAGGCCGTGAGTTCAGTAGCTTCATCGGGGGAACAACGATCCTATCCGATCAATTGATTGGACCACACTACACCAGTGACTAAGGCTGGGCGAAATCCGAGTGGAAAGTCCGGAGAACGAAATACAGCTTTCGGCGGCAGCGAACACAGCCAACTGTTGCAAGCGGTTCAGAAGGTCGTGGTACTGGCAGCCGCTGGTGCCGCTGTAACTCGATGATTCGTTTATGGTTAAATAAAGTAAAATAAAAATAAAGTAAACGCAAAATAGTCTACCGCCGACCACGATAGCGTATTCCAGTTACCAACTGAGGCTCGATTTCTCCGGAAATTTGCTCTCTTAGGAGAATTAGGAAATTTTAAGAAGAAATTCGTAAAGCATGTCCATCCAGACCATGATGTGATATTGTAATTTTGAATTGGTGTCGTTCTCGCAAGGGTTACAGTCTTTAGCATGAACGCATATATTTCAATTATCGATGTTTGAGTTGTTCAGCACCTTGCGACGCTTGTTTCTCCAATTTTTTTAACGAGAACTTCAGCGTTAATCATACAGCAGTTCCGCAAATAAACCAAAGGTATTATTATTATTATTATTATTTTTCTAGCTGTGGTCACAAAGTCAAAGGAAACAACGACGACTCCACAGAACAAAAAAAAGGTGATCTCGGTCTTATTGCCGTTGCGTCGCATTGTATTGTTAGTCACAGATGGTCGTTCAGCCAACATCCAACAGCATTCGCTGTGCTTGCGCCGAAACTGCTCGGTCTGCATTCGAGGAAGGAGGTGCAAAGCGGAACAAGATAGAAGTTTATCAGGAAGACAACCATTTTGTAGTCGATACGGAGACGATTTGGCTTGGGGCGTATGCTCATGATTCGTGTGCTCACCGCAGGTCTCGCTTATATGTGTGATCAGTGCAGATCGCAAAATCCCTGATCAATAAAGCGACATTGTGCTCAACGACATCACAAATGACAGACGGGGAACCACCTCTCATCATCATCATCATGAAAGAGTTGGACAGGGCTGTGTTATTCGTCGACCGGCAAATCAGGATCTGGCCCCGTTCGTACAACATGATTAAGACAACGACGCCAGCGTCCGTCTCTAATCGCCGTTGGTCGCGGCGGGACTTAACTCCTAGTCATAATCACAACAAATTCACATACAACATCTACGCTCCCCGGCTCGCTAGGACCCATTGATTTCGCCAGTTCGATTTTCGAAATAAATCTATTGACGCCAGACGGGACGTGGCGTATAACGAAACAGCAATTTCTCGTGGTCGTATTTATAAGCGGGCACCGACCGCGAGACGAAGCCGCAACAACGATTGTGTCATCATCTACCCGAAGTAGCGCTGGCGCCGTCTCGCTGCTGTGTCAACGCGGAACTGGCGCCAGGATAACAGTTCGTATGCAATGTAACACACGGCAGCACACCGAGGGCGGTGAAGCAGGCTGGTGGCTGCTACTGCCGCTGCTGCCGCCGCCAATGTGGGAGCCCCTGCTATGAACAGCAATTGGCCACTGCATCTAGCTAAGTCAAGGACACACCGTCGGGGAAATATTGACAGTAACAGCTAATTGGTATATCTCAACGGTAGGTATGAACGGCCCAATATGAGCAATTGCACGCCAAGTTGCGGAGCAACGCTGAACGGGCAAGCAACAATGAATCATGCAGGAGCGCGACGCTCACTGACGTAACTACGAGAACAGCAGTGTCTCTAGTCATCGTGTCATTGGGAATTCGTGGTGTTCTTTTTCGAATTTGTCCAGTGAAATCAGGCGAAATATAATGAACAATACAAGAAGAAATTTAATACTGTTTAGCTTAATTCGTTTTGCTAAGTAACGAAACTAGCGTTGGTTCGGACCACCGCGATTAGGTCGCGACGACAATGGACTGTTTTGTTGGCTGTGTCTGTCGTTAGCAGACAAACAGTCGGCGGGCGGTCTTGTTGCGTGCTTGTTGTGCGGGCGCAATTAGCACAAAAATCAACCGGCTGATTTGCGGTGGAATGTAATATATGATACTGGGTAGATTGAGATGTGTCCTCGACCCTCGTTCAGTGTACCCGGTCGAACAAATCCAAGCAAGTTACGATATCAAAATCGAGCTACTCTTATATAATAAAAGTGTTTCGGTGTTGACGGCGTTAAAATCCAAAAGCAGCGAACTGCATTTGTATAATATACCATTCTAACTGTTGCGACAACTAACTGTGATTCACGTTGATTCGAATGATATTGTAATGTGTATATATATATATCTATATACATATACACATATATTTTTTTCAAACGGATTTTTCTCCTTAGAACAAAATGGTCTACTGAAAGGTACGCTGGGAAGTTTGTAATTATAAAAGAGTTCGGTTCAAGCAAGTATGCTTGCATTCAGACATTAATCGAATCCAAAAAGGGGAATCGGTGCTAGCCGGTGTAAGCGAACAAGCACCGGAAGGTATATATGTATTTGTTCCATACTTCAAGGGTTCTGCTTAATGATCAAAATGATCTCGACGACACAGATTGCCCTCTGCATCACAAAAGATAGTCCTCGAACGCCGCCCGGCCGGCTGGCACTTAAACTTAACATTATTGTACTGCCGTTCACCGAAGCTCCTGATAGGTCTAGACAGCAAGCGAATACTTATGTATATGTATGATATATATGTACTTGCACTATAATGGTAATAAGAATATCGACTAGCTCTTCACGTTGCCTCTGGTTAGACTTTTAGTGGGCTCCCTGCTGGGGCTCATCATCTGAATCGTCTACACCGAATCGATATGCCGATAGCTAACCCCGACCACGTATGGCAAATCTCTATGGAACTCAGCACAGTTGCCCGGCACTGATCGGATGCCACGCTCAATTTCAATTTCTACTGCTGTTTTCCGCAGATTCTGCACGCTGTCATGCTTTGTCGGTCTGAGTCGAGCCGATTTACTAGCGGTGGTACCACTTCCCAATGGACAAGCTCGCATTCGAGTTGGTTATGCATATTCGACATATCGATAGCTTCATGCATCCACACACATCTGCTGTTCCACATCTCGTCACCGTCAATATCGTTCCGCGGACGGCTATGGCATGGGCGAGCGCCAAGAAGCAATAGCATTTGATGAGACAGCGGCAGCGGTTAGAGCAGCCAGCAGCGCCTGGCATTTCACCAGATCAGACGCCCGTTCACCTTTGAGCCACGAGCTTTTTGATGGCGACAGTTACGATCGTGACAAAATGTATTGCTGCTGCTGCTGCTGCAACTACTGTCGCTGTGTCTACTAATGAACCAGCAATATCTTAGCGATAGACGTCATCTTACGGCGTTTGATCGTCGAGGCGTCTCGTCGATCTACCGTTCTAGCCATCGCACATTGACACGTCACTGCTAAATGCTGCTGCTGTGCTGAAAGCGAATCAAAATCGCAGTAGTGACGGTGGCGGCGGCAACCGCAGCAGCAGCTCATTGGCGACCGAGGGAGGTCGATCGAACAATTATTGGGGGATCGTTCGAAGCCGCTGCCAATGACTAAGATCCACGTGAAATCTATTTGGGCCAATCGTGTTGTGTCTTAAACTTTCAATTTAGCAATGCCCGAGCCCCGATATGGAGGGAGAAAGTGAGAGAGAGAGAGAGATATCAGAGATTTGTGGGATTTTTAGGTAGGGGAAGTTAGATGAGATTCAAATGGTTATCATTGAAAATCTCCTGTACTCTGTACGATTCACTGGCGTTTTTCAATCTCGAACCGTCATAGATTAAGAGCTGCTTGTAAAGAAAAAAATATATATTTTCATGAAACGTCGAGTTTGATTCTCCGGATTCGTTATAGTGTGCAGCTTGAGCCGGCCATAGGGAAAGTGAGAAGGGAAAGAAAAGATACTGCTACAAGTCATAGTTACCATATATATATACATATATATATATTTATATATATATATATATATATATATATATATATATATATATATATATATATATATATATATATATATATATATATATATATATCTGAGAATATCGACCTGGTGCAGAGATAAAGTTCGCTGAACGCTGCGTCATTTTCGAGCCGTTCAACAGTCAGTGCCTATCGTCCGCTATCTCCGGAGCAATGTCCCTGACGTGATTAGGCTGATGAATGACATTGCATGTCGAAAAACAGGAATAGATCAGGACGCGTATCACTAGCGCCGCCGCCGCTGCTGCTGCCAACAACAGCAACAACAAAAATGAGTAATCGCGAAGTAACGCGTTCTCCCCCGACAACAGCGGTATAATCATCAGCAGTAGCAGCGGCACTAACAGAGCACTGTTCACTTCTTGTGCTCCCGAATTGCAACCCCCTATCGACGAGGTTCATCTCATCTCTGGTCGGTTACCCCATCTCACTTCAGCTTCATCGTGCGCAGCGATGCCGAAGGTAGTCGGTCATCAGCTGTCGCGCAGCACCACGCCGCAAACAACAAGCGACCGCGACCGCAGCAAGGAAGCAAGCAACAACTACTGCTAACGGCAACCGCCCGCCAACAACACACGTCGGCGATGATGATGATGGTGATGACCGACAATATCATCATCACCATGTGTTCCTCTGATGCTATTTTGTTATTAGTATGCTTATTATTATTATTATTATTATTATTATTATTATTATTATTATTATTATTATCAATATGAAGATGGTTGTTGTTATTATTATTATTATTGTAGCTGATGCTGCTGTTGTTGTTGTTACAGTTGACGATCGCTTATCCCCCGCAGTAGCCGTTTGATCGATGGTTCGAGCAGTGGCTGCCACCGCCGCCGCCTACGACGACGCTGCTGCCGATGCAAACGCCTCTACCGCTACCGTTGCCCCTGCCGCTTTTGATGTGGTTTCGTGGTTGAACCGGGTGGCTTGTCTAGTCATCCCCGTAACACTGCTAAAGCTGACGTAAAAGTTCAACTCACAAGGCAGCATTGTCATCAGCATCAGTGCCAGCAGCAGCAGCAGCAGCAGCAACAACAAAAACATCATCAGTAGCAGCGTCATGTTCGTCGCCGTCAATGATGATTATGTGGTAGCTGCCCCGCCGCTGCGGAACAGCCACCCCCCCGCCCCCCCCCTTTGTAGTCCTTCCTCGTTGCCGGTGGCAGATCTGCGTCCGTTTGCCTTCTCAAGCCGCCGTTGAAACCAGCAGCGAGTGAGCCGCGCTAGATGCAACGCACTTACTGCACCAGTCGGTCGCTATCAATGGAGCAGTTGAGCGCATTGCCACGTTCTACTGCTGCTGTTGCTGCTGCTGCTGCTGCTCTGGTCGCCGACTCGTTGTTCGTCGAGTGACTCCGATGCGCTGGATTGGCATCGGCTCCGCCGTTTGGTTTCGGTAGAGTCAGAGAAGCGGACAAACGGACGCACCGACTATGGACGACGATAATAAGACGGACCCAAGTGGCACCAGTTTGCGCGGGGTTTGTGTCGCTGCTCGCCGGATGCGTCCATCCCAGTGATATGTTACTGCTTGTCTTCGTCGGATCTTGGGGACGATCTTCGTGTTGTCCCGTTGATCGGGGGGGGGGGGTCGCCGGTCGCTTGTCGGCACCAACAGACAACGAACGCTCGAGATCGAATGCACGAATCTGCGACGGCCGTCTGATACCAGCATCAGCTGTCGCCGCAGCACACATTCGAGTTGTAGGTAGCTGACCGGTACCAGCGAAGCAACAGTAACAACAACAGGTCTCTTGTCTATTAGCGGCGACGGAAACATTGCCGTCTGGGGGGGCGGGGGCGGGCGAGGCGAAGAGTTGGGTTGAAGGATGCTAGCTCAGGGGTCGCGTGTGCTGTGCTACGGACTCACGCAAAGCGACTGCTCTTGGGTTCCCCTCACACTCCCTCCGATATCACTACTGCTACTGCTACTACTATTGCCAGTGCAGCTACCGCCTATACTTTTCTATATAATGCTATGTGCTGCTCTGCTGAAGCACGAAGAGCCATTGAGGCCTACAGGTTGATGTCAGCTTCGTCGCAGTGGCAAAGCTACGCTGTTCTAGTGCCTATGCTGCCTGACCGCGGGCCCGGCAGTTGATTGTTTGTCTGTCAGCAAGCCTACACTTTTGCTTGTTGCACCGTGCGACAGCACTGCTCGTACTGCGCGTGATGTCGATGTAACGCCATCGTGCGCGGACCAAAACACGCTTCGCTAGAACGCACCGTAGCGCCCTCTCGGATATCTCCTATAGTGACCGGCGCCGCTACCGCTGACATCTTGGCCAGCCTAAGGGTTCAAGGTCTCGGGCGGCGTCGAATTGGCCTGGTGTGCTATGGCCGCAGCCGGGATGTCGGGGGTAGACGCGAACAAGTCTCCTAAGTTTATTCATCTGTCATCGGTCACCTGGCGGCACGAGAGGCGTTTGACAGCGCCAAGCGCGATAACTACGCGTAATAGTGTCACTAGGCCACACCCGAGTGTTCGCTGCTTATGACTGCAATATAGATGTATAATACAAGATAGATGGATAGCGGAGCAGTGGTACGAGCTGCACCCAGAGCCTAGTCCACCTGTGCGTGGGTATCATAATGAACTGCTATCCGATAATCAGCGCTAGCTCGCGTCATGCCACAGCTGCTGTCCGGAGCGTGTCCATCGATTGGCGTTTACTTGTACGATGCATTCGTTCGGCGTTGGCTAGCACGTGTCGTTTGCGGTTGGGCCCGTTGTTTCAATCGTCACTTTGTCCAGCACCGAGCTCGAGCACCGAGCTAACAAAGATTGTCAAATTATCCTTACATGATTATCGTTACTACAACTGCTGCGCTGTTACGAGCTAGTCAATACTGGCCATATCCTGCGTCTTGTGGCCGCGAAAGCTGCTCTGGTCGCCGTTGCCGAAGCCAACGGAGGTGATTTTTACACTGGCCTCACTCACAATGGCAATTTGAAAAATGGCGCCGCTTACTCTCGCTGCGTGGCTCTGCTGCGGGCACGCAACTCGCGCTTTGAGGAAGAATGACAAAAAAAAAGATCGGCTGGTGCCGCGCAAAAAAAAAAGTCCAAGCGATTCAATTGCCATTGCAACGAGATGCGTCAAATAGATGTGGTGGCGGTGATGGCTCGCTTAAGCGCAGGGCGGCCTTCATAAGAATTGTACGACTCGATTTAATGCTGCCCTATTGATATTTGCCCTGTCATTGATTGGCCCACAGCCTTTGGTGTTTGTGTGTATGTATCGATGTGACCCACTGCTGCTGGCTGCTTGTGTTCAGCTATTATTTTTAACACTAAACTTGATATGTCGTCAGACGTTCGTGTCAGCGTATTTTATAACCGTCGAACAAATTGATAAATAGGACTGAAATGCTGTACATTGTTCCTTTGTGTCGTGTCTATCAATCTCGTGTAGCGCAAACGTCTGTAGAGATAGAGGGCACACATTTTTGGTGGCGATCGTAACAATATAAGACTAACTATAAACAATACGAAGATGCCTAATGGGAAGAACATAGCCCGCTAGTGCTGGAACACTCCACAGATGAGCGCTGGCTGAACGGGCGGACGAGCGGGCGGCCGGTCTGGCTGGTAATGTTCCCGTTTGCCGTTTTCTGCTGTTCCTTGGCTCGGAGCTACCTCAGCAGCAGACACGACCTCGGGTCATCGTATCTTCATCGTGTTTCGTTCAACGGGTGCCTCCGTCCTTTTCGATATGGCCGACTCAAAGATTGGCGAGCACCCAGTCGACGGACACCGACACCTGGTGGTAGATGCCGGGCTGATGCGACTGCGCGCATCCGAAGCCTGCCGACGTGATGCCGACAATCGTCCAGCGGCCGTTCAGGAACAGTGTCATCGGTCCCCCGGAATCGCCGACGCACGCGTCACGCTTGCCCTCCTTGTATCCTGCGCACATCATTTCTGGATAGATCTTGATGTGGATGCCGCGTAGCTGGTGCCACCGCTCGCATTCGAGTCGGGTGATGATTGGCACCTGCACTTTCTGTAGGACCCGCGTGCCGTAGCGGTTATTGAGCGAGGCGTCAGTCTTTCCCCATCCGGTGACCGTGGCACGCCAGCCCTCGAAGGTCCACCCGCGCGGAGGTAGACACACGGGCAGGATGTTCTCCTGATAGCGGATGTAGCGATCGAGCTTCAACAAGGCGACGTCGAATCGGTCCGGCTGGGACGCCGAGAACGCGAAGTTCGGATGGATTTTCTTCTGCACGACTCGGAACGTTCGGGCCGATGAGCTGCGCGAGTACCTCGACGCCTGGATATCGTACGCACCTAGCACGACGCTAATCCGCCGCAGCGGATTGAGGTGCACGCAGTGGGCGGCCGTGATCACATAGTTATGGCTAACTAGAGCACCGCCACATTGCTGTCGGCCTATCTTGATGTGAGCCTGCCAGGGAAACTCGCCGAAGTGGGCGTCGTCCCCGCCAATGATTCGACGCTGCAGCTTCTTGTGACTGCTGGTCTGGCCACAGACGGCGTCATCGTCGAAGCCGCTCTCGATGGCGCGCTCCGTCTCGCCGCCCCCGGCGACAACGCCCGGCGCTCCGAAACCTCCCACCGTCGGCAACGCGTTCGCAGAGCCCAGCACCGAGCTGAGGTCGAAGCTCGGCGAGCTCCGCGTCGTCACCGGCTTGTAACAGCACGTGTAGAAGATGGAGTTTCCACAACGTCCGCCAGCCTGGCCACCAGCCACGACACAGTAGAGAACAAGCATACACTCGCTATCCTCGGCGAGGCTGCGTCCCGACGCGCAGGGGCCGTACTGTCTCCGCACAAGCGATCGGCCCGTGCTGACGTGCTCAACATCGTGATGGTGACCAGCGTGCCGACGGTGCTGGCTGTCCCCGGGATCGACGTCGGCTGTTCGCGGGTACGATATCTCCACAAAGCTGAGGTTTCCCGGATGGTAGATGTTCGGTATGAACCTCGTCGGCACCGACGATGATCCCGCCGACCCGGCTACGGGCAGCAGTATGCTAACGAACACGAAACTAGAACAAGCCGCAGATACAATGACTAGAAACACCGCGCGGCATCGCGCCGTTGCCCCCGGAGCCCCGGGCTCTGTTGCTGCTGCCACTGCTTTTCGCCATCTGCTGCATCTCATGGTGAACGGTGGGGCACGATAACGAACACAGTCGGCTGTTGGCCGAACTCATCATCTGTTATAGGTACACATTGGCATCACACAGCGTCGTCGCGTTTGCTGGGTTCGACGCCGAAGATGGTCGCACGTCACCAGATGAAGCTTACACGAAGGCACACAATCGCACACGTTCTTAAACGCACGAACAATGTTCACTGGGGGAGAGGACGCAGCGCGAGGCTGTGTCAGAGGAAGACGTCGTCTAATCCAGCGCGAACGGGCAGAATTTATCCTTGGTTCGTATCCTTGTAGCGTGTGTTTGGAGATAGATTTTACATAGAGATATATATATATATATATATGTATGTATATATCCTTAGCTGAAGCTAAGCTTCTGCACTTGAACGCCGTTTAATGTTGAGCCGTCTCTCTGTAGTAATCCTGAGTACGATGCGGCACGGGTAGAGATAGTGTCTATAATGACCGCTTGTAAACGACACACAGTATCCGTTGGGGCGTAGGTGAGGATGGAGACACAGGGCTAATGAGTAATTTTGTTTGCGTTAGCGCGAAATCACCGAAGTGCTGGCCCGCATTGCGTGAAGTAGTAATCGCGACGCATCAAGTCAACGTTCAACTGGATTCAACACAAACTAACATATACATAGGATACGTACACTCACACACACACACGCACGCTCACAAACGAACACGCATAGGAACTATACGTAAATTTGCGTGGCCGATACTTGGGGAAGCTTTGGAGCCGGGTGAAACTGCCGAGAGCGAAGTCGGTGGCGACGACGACGCAGGGAACGCGCAGACGACGACGACGGATACAACAGCATAAATTCTAATTATTATTACTATGATTAGTACTATGATTATTATTATTACGCTCAATTCGACCCATGCCAATCTGTGATCACGGCAATGATCGCAGGTCGCCGATCAACATCCTCACGGAAAGCGTCAACGAGTCAGAGCAGATCGAACAGTACACGGACCCCTCAACAAACCGTTGCACAGGTGTGAGAGGGTTTCGCAGCGTCAACAATAATATCAGACACGACTCGCACTACCCGCAGAAACAGCTGGTCTTGCTGCTGCTGCTGCTGCTGTAACTACGGGGATGGCGCGGTGACTGTTGTTGCTGGTGTTCCCGGCCGTTGTCACTGGTTGTGAGTGACAGCCAATGGCGACCACGAGCAATTGCTTTCAGCGACAATAGATCTGGTAGCACCCGACGTCGATCGCGCGTCGACTGGCGCCGCGTGCGTCCCGCGGGCTGCGTCGACGGCCGACGCGAGGGGCAGGCGAGCAGGACCCCCTCGCGGTGGGCGAGGGCGGAGATCTAGCTGCCCACCGCAGGGGTGCAAGACCTGCAGCGCTTCGCCGCGGCCAACAGCAGTAGCAGCAGCAGGAGGAGTCGCAGCAGCAACGAACGCCAGCCATAGACACCCGATGGGAGCCGACCCGGGAGGGCTGAATCTGTCTTTTTGCTCAATCTTCTCTTTCTCTCTCTCTCTCTCTCTTTCTTTCTATCAATTCCTCTCCCGCTGTCGGGGCAACTTCTGCGGTGGCTGCTGATGCCGCTGAAGCTGCTGCTGCGCAATCCACCACAGCCCACCGTCGTTGTGCTGAGTGTCGCGCAGGGGTGATAGCAAGACTAGCAGATAGCGGGATGTGCAGCCAGGTAGTCACAACGCAAGCGAGAATATACAATAGCAGTAAGTGCGACGGCAACATGTCTCTACCGGGACGCTGCAAGAATGGGGCAAGCTGATCGTAACGGTCGAGACAGCACAGCAGTAGCAGCAGCAGAAGGGCCGGACAAGGTGCAATAACGCTGCTGCATAGGTCACTGTGGAAGGCAAACACGGCCGAAGCAGCCATGGTGGCGTTGTTTGCGGCGGGGGCAATGGAGATGGCTGTCTTCAGGTCGTCCAGCAGCAGTAAGCACAATGTAAGTGGTGGCTGCAAGCAATAGGCAGAAGTAATTATCTCGAATAGCTCTGTTGTTGCTGGGCAACCTTTGCTATTACTGCTAGCTAACGACAACGACGACGACAGCTGGCCCGGCTGCAATAATTCAATTAGCCTCAAACGAGCAGATGATGGTTGGGGTCGTGCGGCGGGTGTCTTGCCCGCAGCGGTGGCGGCTTCTTGCAACGGAAACCACAAATATATATATATATATATATATATATTATATATACCTTATATATATATATTATATATACCTTATATATATATATTATATATACCTTATATATATATATTATATATACCTTATATATATATATTATATATATACTCCTATATGCTCCTTACCTACTTAGGTAGGTAAGGAGCTCGTATTGTTATCAGTTAATGCTTTAATGTGTTGCGGTCAAATTGTTGTGCACGGCCAGAGAGAGATGAGAGAGAGAAAGAGAGAGCTACAAGATATCTTTGGACATCGACTGGCCGTCGAACGTAATCAGCTGTTTGTCGTATTACCAATATCTCGTCATTTATGTGAGGCCAAAGGTACACCTACCCGATCATTCTCTATAGGTGATAACACTTATACCATAGATAAGTGCGTGTGAAAATTCGACACTCATGGGTTACTCATTGTGCAAATACACCTTGAATAGAGGCTACTGGTCCATCCTCTCGTGGTGTGGCCTACAAATTGAATTGCACAATTATGTTTATGAGATATTTCTCCGACAGAAAACACACCAATTCTGTGAATTCGGCGTTCGAGTGGATCGACAACGGTTGCATATGATCGGCCATTTCAGGGAGAAATCAACTGAACAATTATTAATCTCGTTGGTCCCACGTATGCTTAGATCATCCATATTTCGCACCCTTGATATACTGCTATCCTACATATATATATACCTATATCTACCTAGACACCCAGATCTAGGCACGCCCGTTCGCGTGCTGTGATTCGCTCCTGACCTGATTCGACAACTTTTGTGTTTCCGCTGAACTCAGATCAGTTTGCGCGCTGAGGCCCCAGAGTGACACCTCAATGACCAAAGAGAAATTGAGATGCGTGGACGACAGGCAGTGATTCTTGTTGAAGTCCACCCCTCTTCAAATGCGTAGAATTTCGCCCGGCGTAACTAGCTGACCAACTGACCAATTAGGGTGGACTGACTTCGTGCTTCGACAGCTTTCAGGACTAATGTGGCGATCAGTTATTGCAATTAGTTGCTTGGTATGTATCACCAGCTCACACGAACTGCGCATAAAACACATATATGTGTGCAGTAAAGCATATAATGCATAAAACGTATAAGAGTATGTTTAACTGTACCTATTTCTAATGTGTACACATGACGATTAAGTTGTTCGCCAGCGTTCGGCTGAGCTTTCAGCGGTGAAGCAACAGCTCAACAGTAGACAGCAGTATAATATTAATAAATTCGCTTGGCGTTTTACCATCGGACAGCTTTTCTTCGACAATGATGGAAGTGTTCACTCGTTTGGAGTAAGCTTCCATTATCACGTGGACCGGTTAAGATGAGTCAGGGTGTCGTTTGCGTAACTCAAGAGTCTATTTCCTCCGGTTGCGCAATCTGATTCGAGGGTGAGACAAGCTCGTCATTAATTACCATAGTCCTTATGGAATTAGAAGTCGACCACTGAAAGTAGTACAATAGTTAGCACACAACAACTAATAGAATATATGTCTTCCATTCGCAGAATCGAATCCCCCTATAAAATGTCACAATCTAAACTCACCCCCAGAGTGAGCATACAAAAGACACCAAACAGCTATTGTTAATGACCAATTTATTTTTACATTATATAGTTTCGTCAAACGGTATTTGCAATGTCATCGCGATAGCAGGTAATGTATTTCTCCGATAATGACGGCTAGGCTGTTAGCGACGAATGATTGACGAATTTGTATAATATATATATATATATATATATAATATTAGTAAGAATTCAGCAAGTGTTCTTCATGTCGCTGCTCTCCTTGTGATTAGGGTGTCTCTGCCGGATGCCATTTTATCTCGTTTGATTGACTCCGCCACTCAACTGTCGAACTCATATTCCTGAGCCATTGGCGCACACCTGTGCTGAAGACAAACCCTCACGTCACAGAGGCAGGACGAATCAAAGGCGAGGATTTATCCATCCGCGTGGATTTCGTCCCGGGGACAAAATCCTCGCGACGACAACGAACGCAAGAATCTGCTCACGGGACTCATAAGCAGATCAGGGGAGAAGGGGGGGGGCCTTTGAGGGCTAGATGACCATTTTCACGCTAACTATATATATATAGTTTCGTCCATTTGCGGTGTACTATTTACGTGTCCCAGGGAGGGCCGCCGGTAGCGGGGTTTGCTGAGGGGCATGTCCGGGACGCGAGGACGCGATTGGTCGTGGGGCGCAAAGCGGTTGATGACCAGTGGCAGCCGTTTCGAATGCGGCAGCATACTAGATCGAACAGGAGCGTGAAGGGTTTCAAGGATTATTCGGAGGTCACCTCGACAGTGAGCCTCGTACTCGAGGTGACCTGGCCAAGATAAGTTATGAACAGCAAAGCTCTCAAAATAGAGGTTGCGACACCACGGATTAAATCAGACCGAACGGACGAGTTCACGCCGCTAAGTGTTCGTATTACCTCGTTGTAATAGTAAACTAGCTAAAATCAGTTATCAGTGAAACCTAGTCAACGTGCTCTGACCTGGGGGAGAAAGAGTGTGCTCAAATGCTGGCGCAGGTTGGCGTACATCGATTCGACACTCGATTTGATAATGTAGACAAGAGAAGACTCGTAGAATTGCAGCACATCAATTCTTTAATGACAGGCGCCCCCTCGTTCATCGAGACCGACCACACCATTCATCCTTATACCATCTAGCTGCTCCGTGTGATTGGTAGCCGCATGTCGAATGAGTTGTCTCGACCCAACACGACTTTCTGATCCAATACACGATCGATCTATGAGGGATCATTCTATAGAATATGCCATATGAGATGAAACAGTAGAAATCAGCCATTCGAATGGAAGCTGTTTGTGTCTCTATGTATCCGTCTGATTAATTAACGTAATGAGTGCATGCATTCGCGCATTGATATGCACACGAATAGCGCACTTTGGATCCAGTATCGATATAGTATGATTTCTCAATGGCGGAGACTATGTATGTATGGGAATATACTACCGTCACATTCGGTCATCAATCATCCGCCTGGTCATCGAGGAAGCAAACATCATTTGATGGTCTTCTAACAATTGCACTGGCTCCTCCTTGCTTTTTTGTTACTTGTTCATCATGTTATGGTGAATGTACTCGCCCAGCTGTCTGCTTGCCCGGCTGGGCGCCACTGCCCTTGCAAGGTCAACTAAGTGAGTCACTCGTATACAGGATAATGGGTATCATACTGTCATTGATGGTAACTAAGGTTGGTATCATGTCCCAATGTACACGCACATGCAGCACATATCGTCTGGTCGCACCGTCACTTCGTACAAAGGTGGAAAATTCGAGGCAGGGTAAAGGTAAGGTAAAGGTTTTATTGGTTCATTAAAAGGAGCTGCAATCTGGGTGATTTCTAACAAACAAAAGAAAAATGGCTCGTGGCAACACCCCAAATCTAGCAAAGTCGACCGGAGCGTCGGCTAAATAGTCACAACAAAACAGTTACGCAGTCGTTACGACAGGTATAGCTGGACGACAGGTGGGCGAACGTATGCGCTTGTGTGCACCAAGTAAAAATTCTACTCCTATGAAGACGTTTGTTGAAGAAGCGGACAACGACTATATTCGACATGTTGAGGTCCATTTAGACGCTTGCGAATGAATATAACCGTTCGAGTGTTCCGTTCATGTACGGTTTCAATTAAGTCAGCTCGAGTGCGCTCGTTCGAGTACATCCAACTTGAGCTAATTACAAGATTGAGAAAATAGTGAAAAATAAAGAATGAACAACCAACGTTTGCCTGATTGGTAACACGTCCCGGTGAGCGGATATTCGAATTTCATCGCGCTCTCTAAATCGCCATATTCGCCTAGAATCTATGTTCACCTGTATCGTCGAGATTTGTAGCCAGCAGCCGACGAAGGTCGAAATGTCCTCGTACGAGAATGCTCAGAAAATAACGTTCTCAAGCAAATGACCTGCAGTCACCCTTTACGCGCTTCAGTGGAGGTTTCGATGCGTGAACAGCGATCAATTAGGCGATAGCGAGGACACGAACCCGTTAGTCGAGCGTATATTATGCACTTTTCTCTTCTGGTACAATTGCTTACGTCGTATAAATATGCATCTTTGTCATATACGTTGTTTGGATAGCATCAAGTTGCCCATGTACAGAATCATGCGAGCAATATAGCTGAATTGAATTGGCACATCGCAGATTAGCAGTTCCCGTATTGGCGTTCCCATCTGCAGCAAAATACCTCAACGTCCGTGCACCTATTGAGAGACATCCCCGTAATATTCCTCCTGTTTGAATGAATCGGTTTTGGCTTTCAAAGGCTCACTTTTGTATCAAGTGAACTTCGGCCTGCCGATCAATGTCACATGTTCAGTTCTCTGTGTGTTGTCCTGTTGTTTTGTCAGATCCGTAGCCAGGACGCATTCGAGCTCCGGCCTACTCGGAACCACAAAGCGGTTCGGCAGCAAATCGGACCCGGCACCCGCAACAGCTGGTGGCTGGTTCTTGCCCCCCCACGATATGCCTGGTGGACAGACAACGATTGCGTTACTCCGAGTGGTTCCGCATACGGTCGGTCAACACTTCGACATCACACTGTGAGCTCGATATGTGACAACAATGCAACACCGTCTCAGTGCTCCCACGAAACTCCCGTCGAGCACACAACAGGAATCTAGCTAATCCAGACATTAATAGCATTTGATTGTTATGCGAACGATGCCAATTTGCGTCATGTCGAGACGTCCTTGAGATATGGTGGCCATCATCGGGCTCTCGGCCAACTTTTTTCGAAGGAATTCCCCGATCACTCGGAAAACGGAAATGCGTTTTGTTGCCTCCAGTAAACTGAAGATATCCGGAAGTCTTCTTCGGGCGAGTTCCTGTGATGCTGTCAGATCCTCTTCATCTGATCTCGGCGGGGGGGGGGGTTTCACTCGGTACGGTTAATCAGGAATATCACTCGGAATGCCTCATCGGTAGAATGCCAGATAATAAAGAGGAGAGTCGTCGAAACTGTGCCCCGTCGCCATCTCTTGGAAATTCGCCTGTCAATATAAGTAAGGGTTATAACGGCGTTAGGACATGAGAAAACGAACCGCAAGTACAGCAAACCGTTCTCACTAAACAGATAAGCAAGAGTGGGCTCAGTAAAATTGTACTCTTTTGCAAAGTAGTTTACTTGATCGAGTGCACATTTAGTCACCTGTGCTTTGCCGGAAAACACTTTTTTGTGAGTGTTAAAAACCCTGTCAGCACCAATCTACCGCTAAAGGCCCAAGGTGGCATATATATATATATATATATATATATTGTAAGGCTATTTGGCTTCAAAAAAGGTATCTATATACCTGCTTATTCGCAATGCAGTTCATTGACACCAGAAAACTGCAAAGGCTTTAACGCGACCTTAACCCCTCTCCATGCATATATATATATATATATAACCGGCCGTCTAGTAGTCTTGGTTGTTTTTCTCTTGAGCAACCCTTTAGCATTACCCTCACTCCCCGCCTCGTCTCTCTCCTCTGAGCTGATTGTTTATTTACCATGAGGTGGCGCGGTGTGATCCATAGCGGGTCCATGTGGTGGCCCATGTGACCGGTGAGGATTTAGCCATGACGTATGTGGGGGCGGTTGTCCGGAATCGGGAAATACCGGCGACAGACCCAGCGGGAGCTTGTTAGATCCGGGAAACACCGGAATTGGTCGCGGCGATTCCGACTCGGACTCCGATGAGCTCTCGCTGTCGTCGCTACTGAAAGTTGTACCGTGTATTTTGTAGTATGATGATGATGATAATGTCGATGTACCAATGGAAACGTCGGCCTAAACAATGATACGAAAGAGCTCTGCCGCGCATACGCCCGCAACTGATATAATATTGGGCCGCCTTACGAAAAACAATCCTAGTATGGAGTGAGACAAGCTTCAGTTGAGTCCATGTGCCATGATATTAGTATTACCATTACTACGATCTCGTTTTAGGTTTCGTTCTTTGAACCTTGTGTTTTTCATGCTTGGGCCATGTCTCAAGGGTACCTCCGGTTTACTTCAAATCATATGCGTCTTACGGGATACCCCGAACCGGATACCCTGAGGTTCCACGTCCTTGGCGCTACTACCTGTTAAGCTATGATTATCACCAGTACTCGAAACGTCTTGGATCTGATTCTCATCTGTTGTCCAGCCCGATGTGACAGGCAGCAAGCTAGTGTAGTGTTTTTACTACTAAAGCTAAACTAATCATTTCCGGGGTGACTCTCGGCCAGCATATAACGTCCACGAAACGGCTGGCGTATGCGTCTGCTAATATTACTAGTACTACTACTACCAAAATAAATACATTTTCCAGGCTGACTCACAGCAACATTAAAACGTCCTCGGTACCACTACTGCTTCTACCACCATTACTACTAATGCTGTACTCGTGATTTGAAGTTCGAAGCCATATCGATCAGTTAGAGTTTGATTCGTGTGGCTAACCCCACAATAACTAGCTCGAATCGTTGTCCATTCGATAGTCGACGATGAGCTGAGTCATCGATTATCGGCAGAAATATCGGCCAAATCGAATCGAGTACACGTGAGCTGAATGAACTTCTGCGTTCTCTTTTCGCATTGGTCATCACATTCGTTAACGTCGGAGTTCATTCGAGTCAGGATGATGTGGCGGTTGCGGTTTCTTCCGCTTTGTGGCTTACCTAGCAAGGGCCGCTGAAAACTGATCGTCGTTAGCTGCACGCAAGTCAACCATTCCCGACGGGGAGCCTGTCGCTGATGCATGTAGGGGTGGGAGCGATAAGGCTAAGGGCCCCAACTCGTCTGCGCCGTCGGCCAGCTCTCCAAGGACGCCCAGCGGTTCGCGGGCAAATATGCCACCACTACAAACTGGAAGCACGCCACAAATAGCACACGGCGAGGTCATTTGGTGGTCAGGTCGAATGGGATCGATGACAATAGATGGCAACGGATGAAAGTCCTCTGACAGACACTCGACTAATTGACCGGACAATTGGTAAAAGATTCAGGTAAACGTTCTCTCTCTCTCTCTCTCTCTCTCTTATTAATTATTGTATATTCTAAGACGCGAAACTATAATTAATATCCGAGTTAAGTAAATGATCATGTTGACGATAGTTCACTGAAATCCAAGTAGAATAATAATCACTGCTAGCTTCGATTTGACTAATCCCCAAATGGACCGTTATTAATAATTATATTGTCTATTGTGCCGTTTCGCCAAACATCAATTTTTGTTCATTGTCATTGAACGTTTCCTACCTGAGGATCCAAGGGAGAAATGCTGGCCATGGTGATGCAATGCGTGGCCGCCGCTTTTAGACCTGTAAGCAAAAAACAAATGTGGGATAGTCAATACATATTAATGAAGACTTATTAACAGTTGTTACAATCATTATGTGCCAGTTACCATAGAATGTTGACTTTCACATAGAGTTCAAGAACCATATGGGACTTAGATAGACTTCTCCAAAGCGTTGTCATCTTGGGGTGTAGTCAAGATCGGTGCAGGCGATCTGGACGGGTAATCCCTCTCGGATTATTTGAAATCGACCTTAACATAGGTTCTGTTCACTGGAGGCAATACACCAGTTGCTAACAAGCTCGTAAATGCTCTACTTCTCTCTCTCTCTCTCTCTATATATATATATATATATTACTGCATGCATTTTACGAAACTCTCCGAGCGGCCTGTCGCAGGCCTGCTACGCCGCCCACCTTAGTGCGTAACAGGCCTACTGAACGCTTTATCGAGAGAAGTAAGCATGAATAGTGTCCGGTGCCTAAACTCTCAAGAAAACCAGATCCATATTGATCATCACCTATGCATATTCAGCACAAACACGAGCAAAACGTATCGAACTGCTCGATCGAACAGACGTCGTATGCATTCGCCTCAAAGCAAACGTCGTACCTGGATGGGGTCTGGCCAGCGTGTCGCTGCATGTGCGTTTTGAGGTTCCCTTTCTGTGAGAAGGTCTTCCCGCACAGCGGACACGGAAAGCGGTCGTCTTTGTTATGCGTGCGCAAATGTGTTTGCATGTTGCCCTTCTGCGAGAAGCATTTTCCTGCAAATGAGTCATACAGGGATAGAATACATTGACGATCAACTGCAGAGTGAACTCCTTCGTAAAGTACAACAAGACAATGGGTCGGTGACATTCTCGAAAATCTGTCTATAGGAAAAAAAACAATGTATATATATATATATATATATATGTTGAGATTCACTGGTTGGAACGTACCAATGCCTCGAAACAGTCATATTCGACACAATTGAGACCCCTACTAGGGTCCTTCAATTAGGGATATTGGAATCAAATGTGTAGCTGAATAGGAAGAGGGCGTCATGGGCTCGCATTGGAAAGCCGTTCGCTCTCTCATACGCCCGTCACGCAAGAATGGTTTTTAATAAACGGGATGATGTGTATCTGCTGTGCAGCCAGTGTACACGTATCCATCTATTCACCTATTAACTATTGCTATCTAAGCCAACCATATTGTATCGCTTTTAACCTCTGAATAACAACTCTTCTGTGTGTGTGTGTGTGTGTGTGTGTGAGTATATTCCCATCAGAAATATGGTTGCACCCTTGCCGAGTAGCCTAGTAGAGCTAAGCTAAGGTGGCAAGTTCACCACCATGGAATGACTCTATTATCACAAAGACGTCTAGCAACAGTAAAACGAAAGCCTGAGCTTACCGCAGACCCCGCAGGCGAAGGGCTTCTCTTTGGTGTGCACGCTGCGGACGTGCGTCTTCAGGTTCCCTTTCCGGGCAAAGCGCTTCCCACAGCTGTCACAGCCGTAGTCCTGGTTGACGATCACGAAATACAGCAAGAAAAGCAACAACAACAGCAGCGGCAACAACAACAACAACGCCATCATTATTACTAGGAGACCATATTCAAGTTGGTCCGAGGCTCGGGCTACCTTGCATTGTACTGTCAAACTTGTTTTTGCCAAAACATTATTACAGTCAGGAGGATAATATCAGTATTGGAAATTCGCGCTTTACGGTGGTCAAGTCTTAAAAAACACCAAGTGGTGACACTACGATGAGTCCCCGCGATTCACTATACCATAATACATACAATACGTTCTGCTTTATTTAGAAAAATATACGCTACACTGCTGGTCAGTTCGGCGGACTTCACTAGGCACCAATAGTTGGCTGACTACGAAAAAGAGAACAGTAACGAATGCAAACTGATGAAAGCATGATTGCGAGTATCGTGATGGTGGTCAACACAGCCTGGTCACGGAGCCAATGCGGCAGAACAAGCCAAGAGCAGAAAATTGGCCTCATTAATGAAGCATTAATGAAGGAGTACTGCTTAAGGCCTGTAGCCTTCGAAACATTGGAGGGGCCGGGGACACTGTCCTTAAACTTTCTACCGATTTTCGTTCGCTACAGGAGAGCGAATTTCGAATGCAGAGATTTTCCTTAGATATACAATGGGGCAACGCAATTTCTATTTTTTGCGCGTTTAGCGAAGTTTGGGGAAGTGGGACCTCCTTGTGTTAAATGCTCTATTAAGGATATATATAGAGGAGAGGCTATATAGATGCATCTCACGTTCAGCGGGCGCACCTCACTTGCACGCTTTTATCATCAAATACATGATAATGACATTCATGATGATGGTGTTATTAAAGTTGTTGTTGTTGTAGCAATATACGCTTTGATCCCATAATTACATATGTAGGTGGATTTAGAACAATTAATGTTTCGCTAGCGAATATGCAGTTCTGTTTGTAAACAATAATCGCAATTTAGTGACACGAATTTACCAAGCCGTAAACCCTACGTATGCTCGACTTGAATTGACGACAAAGAGAGAAGAATATAACCAAAGACAAAAGCAGACGTTCAGAAGAGTTCTGTATAGACAATTAATCAATTTCATCTACTTACTAACAAATCTGAGCCGCTTTTCTTCCCAGTTCTGGCACCGGAATGTGGCCGTGACAACGAATTATCGAAGTTGACATAGGGGACCTTAAATGCAAAATGAATAATAAATAATCAAAACGCCGAACACATTCTAAGTCAATAGTTCGCTGAAGCTACAGACCAACAGTGACGTTGGCCCATTCATTGCATAGCACGAAACAGAACGTTGTCTGTTTGATCTCCCCGCTTGACTATACATTGGCTCGAAATCAGAACGCTCCCTGCCGACGCTCAACGCGAGCAACCCAGCCGATTGGAGACGGCAATACGTAACGATGCACGGTGACCCCCCCCGGGGCAACTCACAACAGTGCAACTCTCCAATCTGCCCTACGAGTGAACGATCAGCGATCGTCGGCGGATTTACGATTTTCCCTACACAGAACAATTCTCAAGTACGTACAATTTGCGGCCTGGCAATTCGTGTGTATTCCCTCTTCGGTATCAATTGCTTCGATCGGATATCGAACGCTCGAAGTGAGGAGTGGGTAAGAAGAACCAGTGGAGCCTCCTCTCTCTCTCTATACATATATATATTCGCAGGATCAGGGCGTAATGGTTGCGATATCCGTACGAGCACTAAGTGTATATATATATATATATATACAGACAGATGATGAAGTGATGTTTCCATCGATAACAAAACGAAACAAATGTTGTTCTCACCTTTTCACCGGTGTGTATTTTCATATGAGTGTCGACGTTCCCTTTTTGTGTAAAACTCCGTCCGCAGATCTGACATGAGTACGGTTTCTCCCCCGTGTGGATCATCATGTGAGTCTTCAGGTTACCTGAAGTGAGAGAGAGAGAGAGATGTGTCCCGCAGCAGAGGGTCACACACCAACTCGTATTGTCACGCGGCTCGTATGATTTGCATGCATCGCCTATGATTTGCTGTGAGGATTTGCGGCGATGGGGCTTTTGCAAGGGCGAAGCTACTAGTGCACTAGTGAAATTGGATGAATCTATTCCATCTATTTTCAATCACCCCAACTCTAAAGAACATTTTCCGGGCTGATTATCAGCCAACACTTGACGCCCACGATACTGCTGTCGGCATTGCTTCATCAGAGGGACCCCTTAAGTGCAAATGTTCATCGGTAGGGATCGAACAGCGTGGGTGCACCTATGTATCTCCTCCGGTGGCAAGGCGCACACGAATGCACCACGCCACCCTGGCGCTCGACAATCGCCCCGACACTACGTCAACTATATCATTCATCTTATCAGTCAAACGCAGGATTAGTGATCAGTTTTGAGTCTCGCGCCTTTTTGCTGATACCGTCTACTTCGGCTGCTTCACCTGAACGAAATGGTTCTTACCCTTCTGAGTGAAGTATTTGTTGCACATGGGACAGAGAAACTGCTTCTGCGGGCCGCTGGAAGTCGCCACAGTCGTGGCCTGGATGTTAGCCAGACTGTGCCCAAGCGGTGAAGTAGACAAGGGCATGGCTAGCGAAAGCGGTAGACCGCCCTGTTGCCCCGGATGGGCCACAAGTGGCCCCACATTCCCGGCCGACCCGCAGGGGCTGCTCGCGCGTGACGGGGGCCGTGACAATATGGAGTTTGGGCATCCTGCTTGGTCGCTCCGGCAACGTGCGCCCTGAAAAACAACAACATATAGGAACAATAGCGAACGTAGGCGCCTGACACATCAAATGCTATGCTTACATTGACCGATAGAATTGCATAGACGAACAACAGATCGATACATTCGTGAGGCAAGTGTCAATATTCAATTTCCAGCATCCAGCCAACGCGGCATCGTCCACAGCTCAAATGCTCACCTTGTTCTCGGCGTCTTGATCAACATCCGGGTGGAAAAGTCTCGCGATGAAGTTGTCAGTACATCGATGACAACAGCAGTTGCGGTCGAATTCACGGTGTTCGGGATAATCGGTGTCTGGCTCGGGATCCTGATCGACATCTTCGTCGTCCGGCTCGTCACGATCATCCCTTGCTAGCGACGATAGGTCGTCATCGTCATTGTCGTCGATCTGATCAACGCCACTCGTCGCTCCGTCTAGCTGATCTATCCCCAATTGGCTTCCCTGATCACCAACGTCTGGAGGTCGACGTTCCTGATCTACAGTGACAGCGGCGCCAGTAGCGGCTGATCCGGCTGAGCCCACTGCTGACTCCGCTGATCTGGCCTGATCACGTTTCTGTTGTGGTGACTGCGCGACAATATTCGGTTCACTTGCGCTGGGACAATTTTCGTCCATGGGTTGGTCGCTGTCCTCATCATCTTCGCCGGGAGACTCTCGACCTCCAGGTAACTGAATTGTTCAAACGTACTCTTTGTGATTAGGTTCGTTCCGGTAGAAAATCTGAGGTGAAACTGACTAAGCCTTGTAGCGTTTCTTTGCCTCTGGGGCACCAGGGTTACGCGCCAGGGTACAAGGGTTAAACGATCACGCACAGATTTCTTCGAGGAACCGCTTGTGGTTGAAGACGACCCGTAAAGGTTGAGAATTAAGGAGAACTACAGAAACATAGATATGCGCTTCTACAAGAGGTGACTCGAGGTTCAGTATTGCTATTGACAGCTGATCGGGTCCTTTTTTTGGCCTACCTGTTGTGAATAGTTAGCGTAAATGCCGCGGGTCTTGGCACCTCCTGCTGCGCCGGATCTGAGGCTACAGTTCACCTTAGCCAGGTAACTGGAAACCGCGAGCAAGTGGCCGATCGCCGGCAGAGAATGAGGCCTCTTCTTGAGGAACAGCTTCGTCAAACTGCATTGGTAACCTACAATCATAGGTTCGGTTTCAATAGGCTCGCTTTATTATGCCACATTGACCACGTCTCTCCCCGTCTCGAATTCAAAAGCATATACTGGCCTACTGAATTGGTACGGTTCCTCCTCTTTTTCATTGACAAAGCCATTTCTATTGCGAAGTATTAGATACTCGGATTTCCGTACGTTTCGGAGGGATATATACGTTTGCAGGTGCACTTACCATTAGATATTTTCTAAGAAAACGTATTAAGGGGTCTTGTGTCACAGATCTGTGTTGACAATGTTTCCCCACAACTCACCCGGAAAGGCAGAGGGCGTGCTGCTCAGCTTGAGGTTGGCAACTCTACAGAGCGAGGAGCGTGCGGCGGCCCGTCGAATAAAGGTCTCAGCACTGAGCGTCTCCATCGTGAGGATGTCTATGTTAACCTTTACTTTGACGACAATGCGATGATGAATTGATGGTGATGTCTGATAGTAGGATTTTGGAGAGCCTCACAATCGCCTGTCGGTGTTTCTGCAAACGCGAGGATACGACGAAACGCTTGAGCATGATGGGGCCACTTTGACCCGGGTTTAGGCATTGCTTTCAGAAATAGACAGACTAAGCTAATATTATTTTCGTGAGCTAGTCCTTGTGATAGCCTTGCGATTTGCACGACCAACCTGGCACGTATACTCTGGAGTGAAATCAAGCAGTGTGCTCAAGTGTATGCCTGACGCGCTCGTATCGTACATAGCACTAATCGACGCCAACGCACCGTGCTCGGTAAGGCCTAAGAAAACGGAACTCGAATTCGATACAAGTTGCGAGCGAATATTGACACGACCTCATTGTAGGGTGCAACACCTCGAGGTGCTGAACCTTAAATGCACATTAGTAACGAATACATCGGCTGCGAGGAAAAAGAGATTTTATGGGAGAACCATAGCATTTTGGGAGGTAACGCTGCCAATATCCCTAGCGTTTCGTATCCAACGACGTCTCCGCTGAGCTTTTAGCGATGTGCGATAAGTGGGCATCGATACGTCCCATGACCCTTGTGAGGTGTGGAATGACGGAAATCGTCGCCAAGATGTTTTCTAAGCCATTCGCAGCATACACCAATTCAAGTTTGGCCCACAACGCTTGCCCCTAGAGACAACAAACGTCCGCCATCTTGCAAGCCCTCCTGTAGTTCCACACAGACTCAAGGTAGGGGCAGTAGGCCAAGAACTCTTATGTATCCTGGTCAGGGCGCATATTAATAATTTATCGGTAATAATAAAGTTAATTGATTGGGAAATTTCCTCGATCACTTTAGTGACACTAAGAGGTATATCAATGTTGCAAATTGCACTTAATCTATCATCAAGACAATAGGGAGATATGCGTATGGATAGTCTATTGGTAGGCCTAAAATCAGTAAAGGTCGCCGATAAATCTCGAAATAGGTAACAACTAGACCGATACTGCATCTATGGTATAAAACGTGCCGACGCACAGGAAATAAATCAATTCGAGAATTCAGATATGAACCAGTGGTGCTTTGCTTGTGCCCAGAAATGGTCGCCTCATGCAACGAAAGCTCTTAGGCTTAAGACAAGGCCTGAACCACTTCCTCGACCCAAACTGTTTTGTCGTTTGTTAAACGTCAAACACTATCAAGCTTTTATGCAAATTAGCTTACGAATCGTATCACACATTTTTGATTATTAGCTTCACATTCGTACAAGCGGAGAGCACGTTTTCGTCTGTCTCATCACGGAGATGATCTGATTGTCCTGAATATGAGGTCACATGATATGAGATAACATATTGGGGTACATACAGCAAGACTCGGTATCGGGAAACTGAGTACAAATTCTGCATTCTGGATTCCGTTCAATATCTGCTCAAGGGATCTCTAAAATGCAAAATCCTCCCAGTCAGTTCGGTCGACTTACCGAAGGCGCACGGTTAGAGTGCCCTCCTCGCACGCTGTCCGCCGGGTCCCTGGCTGCGTTCGGACATTCTCCGAGGAGAATCTCCGCGCCGCGTCCACGTCGAAAGTCGTCGAAAGATCCAGATCTTCTCTGCGTCGCACGGCGTCACGATGATGCCGTCCACCTCCGGTTACAGCCTCGCCTCGCTGCGGGGCCCCCTAGCGTAGGCGGCCACCATATGCACGCCCAGCCGTTGGTCTCCGTTACGCTAGCCCTCGGCTGTCGCCGTTGCGTTCGTTGCTAGCGACGTCGTCCTTCGAGTCTACGAGCGGCAACATTATGAGACGAGGAATCCTCCGCTGTTGTGCGGGTCTCGTGACCAGACGCGGATGGTAAAATGGCTCAAGTGCCGTTGTCGTTGTTCCAGCAGTTGGCGTTGAGCAGCGGAGAGACACGACACGGCCGAACCACGAACGGGTGACGATATCAGACCACGGGTCGCTTCGGCTGAGTTCCTCTGTTGACCATCGCGACCATTCGGCCAACTCAGCGAGGTCGACGCGACTGATGCGACGGTCCAGTGCGATGACGAGCCTGCTGTTGCCGAGCGAGCGCCCACCGCCGCCGAAGCCGCCGGAGAACCTCGGACGATGCAAGACAACGCTCGCGGGTCAGACGCTGGCCCGCCCGCCCGCTCTCGCGATTGCTAACGCCACAGCCCTTCTAGCCTGTTCCCTGGCTAACCCTAGCACTCTCCCCCATTGGGTCGGAGAAAAAATTCTGAAAAAATCGCTCTCCTCGCGGGCTCCGCCGCTTCGGGGAGCTCCACGCACACACACCCGAACTCCATCCATACGCTGCAGCCGTGGCGGCAGTGGCGGCGGCGGCAGCAGAGCAGCCGGAGCTGGACAAGCCGCCTGCCCGGCCGCCAGCAATAGCCTATGGGGCTCTCTCACTCTCCGCCTCTCGCTATTTCCCTCTGGGTTGGCGATTCGACGGACAGGCAACAACGGAGAATGCAGACACAGCTAAATTCGCGAGGATGCGAATGTACATATGGGTGTATACATAAGAGTTGGTTTAATAGTAATTTCTCCCACGTGGAAATGTCTGAGAGGGAACAAGTATTACTTGATACGTTAAGAACGTCATGAGAATAATAATAGTATCGAGTGCCGACTGAGGTGAATATCATACTTATATGTATGTGTTGATTGCAAATATTCTGCCACCCCTTTTTGGTTAAGAAAGGGGTAGTCGAATTGAATTTTATTTGAGTGGATCTCTTTTTGAAAATATGATATAGGATTCATTACTTAACAGGCTAAGATATGTGAGATTTCTTGCAGAATACCGAACGTATATACACATCAATCAGATGTATGGTAAGTTCAACTTTATATATATATATATATATATAATCCACTTTTACTATGTTTGTTTCTCGAAAATATAATACAACTGGATCTATGTGGCGAATCAAGTTACCTAGGTAGTTGGAATCAATCGACATTTATTATGCTTAGATGTAACATAAATGTGATTTTTATAGATTAAAAAAATCGGCAATCCCATCCACCTGGATGATTTCAACGAAAAATCCATTTCTTATCCTGGTTAAAGTAAGCTTCGTTAGCAGCACAAAGGATAATTAAAAATAGAGATTTACCTTTGGAGTGTAGATAGTCTATGAATCGTCACGCGTTGGCAGCCACCAATGGCAGACGAATGATGATGAGTTAGAGTTAGTGTTGCAAAAGTCTATCGAGAGTGCGCTTTGAGTGTCAACGTGCCTAGAATAGTATCTAGGATTCACATTGTTTGAGTCCGTGATAACCATTGAATAGAGTGATTTGCCTTCGATTCCAAGTTGTCAATTTCATTGTTTGGGAGTCGATTACAACCTATCAATACTTTTAAAGCTAGAAACAGACGACAAAACGTGACCATTAACCCGATCAGTCGGCCATAATCAAGGGGAAAAATTGATTGATCGTTTATTGTATGTTTCAAGTTATATAACTAAATGCACTAGTGCGTGAACTGAGCCTGCCTGGCACCAAAAATCGAAATCAGTATGATGTGATTATTATCTCAGTTTAATTGCTTTCCTCAGGATGAGCAATGCACTTTTATCGAAATACATTTGAAGTTGACCGCATCTTCATTACATCTCCCCGACAAATGTAACGAAATAACTCGATCTGAGCGATAAAGTTGCGAGAAGATCGGCACAACTATTCTACAGAGGCCATCGTTCGAGCTGTATATATAGATAGATAGATGTATATATATATATATATATATATATATATATATATATATATATATATATGCAACGATGACATTATTCTATTTGCTTCACATTTCCCTATTAGATAATGTGCGAACGTCCACGAAGCTTGCGAAAAAAGTAACACCACCCAAAATAGAATAGGTCCCTCCTCGCGCCAACCTCCCGACCATGAATCTCTGAAACGGCAATTACCATCGCCTGCTTTAACATTCCGTACTATATCATCGTCTATAGCCGGTCGGCGTTTACGATGCTTCTGTCGAAAAAAAAAAAAACAAGTGAATCTAGTTTCTGCTACTAGTTTCAAAACTGCGGGGCTCATCAGCGGCTGCAGTGTCCTGTCTCGACACCACCCGTGTAGGATGCTGATGACGAGAGAAAAAAAAAACGGACCTCCACAGAAAAAAAAGCCTCATCACCGCTGCCGCCGCCACCGCCTCCGCCGCAATTTGCCTCCCTCAATACGCTTCCTCAATTCCCGCTGCGGCGATGGCCCGAGTTGGCGACTACTCGTCTCGCGACTACTGCTTACATTGCTGCTGATGCTGCCGCTGGAGCAGCGGCGCCGGGATCGCCATCAGTAGCAGCAGCAGCAACAGCAGCATCTCTCGTATCCCAGGATTTTTTCGCAATTTTTTCTTCCTGATTCGCTTTCTGTCTGTCCCTCTCTCGATCGCTCTCTGCGCCGCCCCACCCGCGATTCGTGCGCCCTTCTGATCCGAATCGGAGCAACGAGCTTCGGCCAGCGGAGTTGTGGCTCCAGCCCGACCTCGTCGTCTCCATCGGGCTGCGTTCTCGCTACATCGTTCGGTACAGCTAGCGCGCCACACACCCGAAGACTCACGAACACCAAAGGAGCGGCGGCCAAAACCGGTTTGGCTGCGTGTCCACCTAAGCGGGCGGCCATCGAAGCCGGCTGGCTACCTGCGATGGCAGAGGGTAGCTAGTGCTCTGCTCTGTGTCCGACATCGATTCGAAATCGTCAACGCCGTGGACGACGAACGCGACTAGATGTGAAGTCAGCCGGAGCAGTGGGCTACGCCCGACAGTCGGGGGCACCCGCCGAGGGAGGCGATTCGTCTATCCAGGCGCTGCAGCGAAGACATGCACGACAAGCTAGAGGGCGTTCGCGGCAGGAAATGGTAACTTGTAGAGAGTGGTAGCCTGTAGCTGGACGCAGGGCGCAGCGACCGGTCAAGTCTGTCTACCTGCATGGCTGTATGCGAGGGCTGTAGGGATACCATGCTAGCGATTGGATGCCGGCTCGGTTAGGCAGAGACACCTGTACGGCTATCGACAGGGTCGGCAAACATTCGGACCAACACGGATGGCATTCTATGGGGCGAGCATGCGGTACAACGCAACAATTTCTATAATGATAATGATTATGTATGTTCCATTTAGAAGTGAGTAATTCGTGTAGTAAAATTCACCAAGTGCCAAATAACCGCCGTTAACTATGAAAACATGAAAAGGTGTTTAGTACAGGTGAGCCGTTCTGACCTGGCAGGGCTACTTTTCGCTACTTAACGTGATTCGGCGCTCACGTCAATAAATGCGTAATTTATAGTCTAAACCGTACATCTCTTCATATCTAACTCATTCAAATTGTCTCCGTAGAGGTGGAGTGTAAAAACTTTCCGACACTGTTGTCGTTTTTCTCGGAGAATATGTTTCGAATATTTCTACTTTGCCTCTGTATAAACAATACGTCATTCCTATCTAGGTAAAATTAATATTATGCGGCTGCGACACATTATAAAACTTAATTTCATAAGTGGCAATTGATTGCGTATGCCGCGCACCGTAAGAGCAAAATGAGAGAATCACCTTGGCTTCGCAAATGAGCCAAAATGAGCGCTAACAATTCTATAGTAGTGTTATATTATATAATGTATATATGTTATATTATATATGTTATATTACGTAATATAGAAGTTCTGCTCGTTATAGCGAAATGCAAGCTCATGTGGCACATACACACACACACGCACAACACAGAGAGGCATAAAACACAAGCGACTCAGCCGGATTTTTTTTATTGGAATAGTCATTTCTGTTGCTTTGTTATCTGAGAGATCGGAACATCGAGGAGCCTATTGGAAACATAATAGTTAGCTCAACGAAAATCTCCCTCGGAAAGACACTACTTCGGTTGATTTCTATCGCTGCTAACGTTTCCGCTACGACTGGGAACATACATAGAAAAATAACTACCATTGGATTGTTTCGGACACATGGCCAGTGCACGTGTGTGCTGTGCAGCCGTTGATAGCTCGTCCATCAACGACTGCACGGCTGACAGAAACTGAAACTGGTAAACCTTTATATATATATATACGTTTTCGCACCACTAAACATGCACGCTGTGTGTACTTGTCATATATCAATAAACAGACACAGCATACTAATGCTAATTTTTCGCAGTAGTTCAGATCCATCCGTATTGGTTCATTTAGTTGCAGAGCTATTTTTTAAGCGGAGAAAGCTGTCCTCAATCGCGCGTACACCAGAAGGGACGTTTCGATCTAGCAAAAGTGGGCCGATCCACTGCACGGTCGACATGGATGACAAAACGCCACCTCATTCAAAAAACTCATCTTCTGCGGAAAAATTATTTCTACCGTGGGCTCGGCACGCGAGGCACTACCGCAAGGGGTAGATATGTAACTGCCCGTCTAATATCCCTCTGCCGGGATTCGAGGTCCCTGCGACCCCTATGTGTCCTTCTGTTGGGGCCCGGAGCTGCTTTTCTTTCCTGAAAGTTGATATTCCTTTGCACGTTAAGATGGTGCACTATCATTAACACACGTGTCGTTACCATGGTTTTGGCGGTCACCACGGCCATGCCGGTTTTGTTTTTCTATCTTTGAGCGTCGATAACTTTGGCACGCGATCACGCGTGGCTGTCCTGACCAAATTATTTAGTCGCAACGCTTCTATCCGAAGCCAAAAAGGCTGGTAAATTATATGACGACTAGGAAGGACACAATTTTCGACCTAATTTATAAGGATTAGGCCGAGCAAAACGGTTTGTATTCAAATTCACAATACAATTTGTCCGCATCGTGTACGCCTTAGAAAGCCAAGTAGATGTCTCTCATTCGAGTGCTTACGGAAACATTTTTGAAAATATTCTCTATACAACCTTTATCGAATATATTATATATATATATATATATATACCGTATAACACTCAAATACATAGGCAGAAATGCGACTTGTAGCAATTATCCACGGAGATACGTAATTCAATTGCTGCTGATTTGTCAGAACGTGTCCGACTATTTAACGAATGGTGATCCATTTTTCTGGGATATTTTTACAAAACTTGCGTGTAACTTTCGTGACTCTTCCGAGGTCTGGAACAAATCCGGATCACGTTTGCATCGTTAAGCAGGTGAGAGTTTTTCACTCCGGGAAAAGATAGTCCCATCCTCGAGTCTAAGCTTCTAACGGGAACGCGTACCTAAATTCACCTAAGGGTGAACCTAAAAGACTCTCATGAGAGTCTGCGTGTGTGACACTTCTAGATAGCTGCAATATAGAACTCATTATGGAAATATATCAATCCAAAATAGTATACATTTTGGATGGGAAAAGCATACGCACGAGTGGGCAAGCCTCATTTATATCCGCAATGAAGACAGAAGATCTTGTCCATTATTTATTACTTTTTCTTCGTAAATGAACTTATATCTCTACAAATAATTATTTCCACTGGCCAAAGCTGAGGCTCTGTTGCCGATAAGCATGTGGGGATAAGCCTATGCGTATGCTTTCGGAATGAGAATTGTCATGATATACTGAGAATTGTTTCATTAGATGCGGTGAGGGAAAATATGGACGAGTCGAACGTAAATGCACGTGTGTATATTGTGGCAACTTGGCGTCCTTTGAAACTGGCTCTCCATACGGCCTTGCACCTGTTCAACTTGAAAGTATTCATGAAGCTGGCCTTCCTGAAGCAAGTCCTAGGTATCCACGCCGCGACACACAATATACTTTTATTGCTACCTACAGGAGAACTGCTTCTCATCGAAAACCTGGGCGGGACACCTCCTGAGATGCCCGCTATATAGCTACTAGGTGACTTCCACCACAAAGTTGGTAGGACTGAAAACGACTATGATCGAAACACTCGTTATATCTGTAAATACTGCGACACAGCTTGCATCAGGTATCATGCAGGATATTGTTACAAAGTCACGTCAACAGGTCACTAAGAACATTTGTAGGGAACCAATCTTCAGAAAAGGAAACACCCGCAGGGACTATATAAACCTCATATGACATATGTAGCCTTCTATGATGCACGACCTGTAAAGCGCTGTGACAAACGGGTTGTCGTTTGGACACGTAATGCACGTTTAATTTGAATTTGGCGCCATTGGTTTAATTATTGTTGCAATCCTCGCGTTTAGGAGCTTGCGTCAACTAATAAAACGTATTACATTACTCGTACCTGTAAATTACTAAGGTTAAGAAATGTACGATGTGAAATATACGTTTACAGTATTTTGAATAAATTATCCCGTGTCCGTGTCCAAGAAGCTGAAATAAACCGTCTTGGGGTCGAGATAAATAGGCTCGACATAAAAATCAAGGCTCTCGTCATGAGGGAAAGGCCAAAGTGCGTAACTCAAGAATTAGCCAATCAGAAGTCGTATAATCACGTCACAGTTCAGATCAATAAACTCATTGAGGCTTTTGCGGAAGAATCATGACTTGGAAAAAGCGTCTACATGCCCATTCTATGTTATGCTATGACAGACGTATCGAGAGTAAATGTTTGTGCCATATTGTAGCTACATATTAAACGGCTAAAATGGATCTTACATACTTTACACAATATTTGGCGGTGTCATTAGAAAACATCTAGGGAGTATAATCTCCTCCTCTAAAAAAAAAAAAAAGGGCGTATTCACTCACTCATATTCACGGGTTTTCACACGGCAACAAAAAACGATGTCATTTTCATCCTTTTTGTGTACATTAAGAGTTCGGATCGAATTTGGGGGCGAAGCGAGCTGGTTGATTTTGCTAAAATGGTCCTTGTGCCCGAGAAAGTTCTGAGACGAAATGTGTGTTCCCAAGTCTACAATAATTCTCAAGGTAGCTTGCTACATATATTCCTGTAATGGGGTAAAATCTGTCCGAGCTCCGACATCCTACAGCCAGGGACTCAGGTTATTTAATCCACCGCGAGGACCAGTTCATTAAATGATCTCAATTTCGAATGAAAATTAGGAGTTGTTTCTTCTATATTTTATATACTGGGTACAATTTATGGAGATTTCAGTGAAACCTGGCCAATCAACTTCCTATAATAACTAACTATAACTTTGCGATTGATACAATTATATATAATAATAATTAGTCAACGTTAAACGAAAATTAAGTTCAAGTATATATGCGTCCAAAATTAACTTTATTGTACAACTGAATCATTATTGTTATCATCATTGTTCATTAATTATCGTCTCGTGTTCTTATCACTATTTAGCACAGCTAACATTGACAGTACGTGTTAAGTGTGTTTTATCTGGGTAAGCGCTATACAATTCCAGGTCGTTCCTATTTATCGTGCGTTCCGAGTAAACACCTCAGCGATGGAAGAGATGGGTCGCACCAAAACTAGCGAACTTTAAGTATAATCGACATACACGTCTCATTGAACATAGCGATTTATCGAACTTCGAATCCGCGGACACTGCTTGTCGAAGTTCTGCTATTTCAGATGTAGAATAGCCTTTTTGATCAAACCGAGCAATGTTTTGTCCTTCTGATTTATGGTCGAGTGACCACTGTCAAGGACTTTGTTTGATACCGAAGAGATTTCGCCGATCTCGTCTTGGAATCGTTGGATTTTTCGACATCCTTTGCTTACATATACTACAAGGGTCGATTTTTTGTCCATCAGGATTCGAAGGAATAACTATTATAGCTTCCAGCGAGGCTCCGACGTCCGGTCGAGTCTATGTACGTATATATATATATATAGTACATACACTCCGAGAACAGTTCGGTGGACATGTTCGGTCAGCTGAGAGCCCTGTTTGAAAAGCTCAGCACGGAAACGAATGCGATATGATTAAATTCGAGCCGGCGTTTCGGAATCTAACAAACGACCAATCGTCGCCAAATATTCTCCAGGTACAGGACGATCGTAGTTCACTCAAGCATTATCTTGGATTTCACCGAAAAGTCACTATCGTCTCGATACTCATATTTCGTTATTAGATGATCAGGTAAGGATGTGGTTGCCTAAACGAATGGAAGACTAGGGCGGAGGTTGGCGTTCCAATGGAGCCACCGGCTATTCTCAGAAGGGGAACTCAGAAATGGCCGCAATAAATGCAATGTACAAAAACGCTTAAGCCCTCTTGTGCACAGATCAATTGGTCAATTCAATGAGTGTCTGTGTGCGTGTGTGTGTGTGTGTACTGTATTAATCTCTCGTGTGTTTTCACAGGTGCGTTATCATGTTGTTGATTACTTCTTCGTCGCTGATGTGTCACTCATGACTCGATAGTGGCCGCGAGCGTCCCCCAAACCTACTAGAGCGTCTACGACTGTTGATCTTCGGGATGCTGCAAGACATTTTGTGTGGTATCCATTTATCCGTCAATCCATAAAACAACTCATTTGACTCATGTGCACGTCACTGTTCATTGTCAACATATTTTGAATATATATATATATATATATATGTATGTATATATATGTATTCTCGCACAATCTCGAACACGTCCTGGATGTAGTAATGACCACTAATTTAGCGGTTTTCTTTCGCCCTATCTATCCGTCTGTTTGTCTGCCTTATGTCCACTCGATATCTGGAACACAGCTAACGGCGGTGTACACAATAGCCATATGCTTCACAAGTCATGCACATTCATATGTTACAATCCGTGCTGTGCCTTGAACTGTCTAAGATCTCTCATACACCTCATTCGCTTCTGTTTCGTTCTCCATTTGCGCAACTGTACCTGTTCCTGGTCTGTCTTCGTGTGTCGCGGTTATATATATGTATATATAATATATATATATATATATATCGATGGTACACTTATATATGACTTGTATGTAGATGGCGTGGTACGTTATATGGACGAGATGGTGTCGATGATGTCGGTTTACTGTGATAATAACAATCGTATCGTACCCAAGGACGTTGGGTTGTTGTTGTTGTCTTTTCACTCTCATTCGCTCTGGCGTAGTATGGCGTTCCCGCCGTCTGCTATCACCGTCGATGTCGACGTAACGCTAATCGCCGAAGAGTTTTGTTGTTGCTGTTGTTGTTGGTGCGCCGATTGAGCGGGTGTGGCCTCAGCGTCAAGTGGCACCGTCGAGTCCCGAAGGTGCCAACGTCACCGGTGAGCTGCTGCTGCTGCTCCCTATTGTTGTGAAGCCATCAAAATCATACGAGTACGTGCAGTTCAGTGGCACGCACACATGTGCCTCACTTAATGGTTCATGCTTTCTGGGGAGCGTGCGCACCGGCGCGCGTACATTTCCGTGTATCACACAGAGCGTCGCATGCCCTCGGCAGCATGGATGCACATCTATTTCTGCCGGCCTAGTTGCCTTTAACCGGAAAAGCCTCATTCATTCGGTGCTTTCTGATTTGTTGTTGTTGTTGTTGTAGGACATTTTGTGAAGTGGTTCAATAGCGATTTTAGTATGCTCGTCCACGTAACCCCAAACGCCGGCCGAGTTCCATGAACTT